>CANSZD010002959.1:197500-303344 GCA_947648045.1 Beta corolliflora
TTTCTAAGACACGAGTTTTTATAGTCTTAACTGCCTGGGTATGGAGATCAGACCAAGGCGGTGGGTTTTTCTTTAGTCTATCATGGAGAGGTTTCGCAATTCTGCAGAGATTGGGATAAAAGTCTAAGACATAGTTTAAACTACCAAGAAACCTTTGTAGTTTAGTTTTATCCAAGATTTTATCAGGAAACTTGCTAGTGAATTGGAGGGACCTGTCAATAGGGGTAATAGTGCCACATGACACAATTTGGCCGAGAAATCTAATTTCAGTTTGAAATAAGGAAATCTTTTTCTTGAAATTACAAGACCATTCTTTTTAATTAGATAGAAAAAGTCTTGAGGTTTTTAAAGTGCTGATCAATCGTGCTTGAGTAAACCAGCACGTCATCAATGTAAACAATACAAAAGTCTGAATAGGGGTTGAAGATATCGTTCATAATCCTCTGGTACTCAGAGGGAGCATTTTTAAGGCCGAAAGGCATAACATTCCACTCATATTGGCCAAAAGGAACAGTAAAGGCCGTTTTATAACGATGTTGTGGCTTGATCTGTATTTGCCAGAATCCTGACTTCATATCGAATTTTGAGAAGATAAAGGCATGGTGTAATTTTTGCATCGAGTCTTTTTATTGGGTATTGGATAACGGATCCAACGAAGGGCATCGTTTAGTGGTTTGTAATTTATGACCAGCCTAGGCGTGCCTCGTTCAATCTCTGAAGCTTTGTTGACGTAAAACGCCGCACAGCTCCAAGGGGAACGGGATTTGGAAATTAAGCCTTTGCTCTCGAGAAATCTAATTTCTTCGCGACAATGGCGTTCTAAGTCAGCATTCATTTGGGTAGGTCGAGCTTTGGTAGGGATATTTTTTTCATCAAAATCGGGTTCATAAGGTAAGTCGACCATGTGTTGCTTTCTATTCCAGAAGGCATTGGGTAGCTCGGAGCAAACTTCTCTTTCGAGGAGACTTTGGAAGTCGGCAACTCCGAGTTTTTAGAATACTACCTTGTAATTGTTCCTCAATTTTTTGTAAATGGATTTTGTTTTTAGATCATGTACGTCACTCTGTTTTCGAATGATAAGAGAGTTGATCTCACTATTATAAATGGAGCTTGCCTTTATAATGTTGAGATTTCTAGTTTTGGGTTTTTCTAAGAAAAGGAAGTTAAGTCTTTTGTTTTTGGTTTTGAAGGATATTCCATCATAATTAACACTGTAAGGAGTGATGAGATTTATGAAGGGCGTTCCCAAGATTACTGAATGGTGCATGTTTGTAACGAGGACAAAATGGCTTTTTAGGGAGAGGTCTTGATTTAATATGTTGGCATCTTTTTCCCTCTATATGCATTTTGGTGTTGTTAGCAGAGCTAAGTTTTTCCAAGGTTTTTTGGTGAAAGCGTTTTGGGACGAGACTGGATTTAATGCAATTTAAATCTGCTCCAGTATCAAACAAAGCTATAGTGTTGATTTTGAAGTCACTGGAGAACTCAAGTGTGATTTTTATGTAATACTTCCTAGAACTGATTTCTTTTAAAACAAAAAGGAAATCATCTGGAACTTTTGGGAGATCGTCAGGATCACTTTCACTAGGGATATCTGGGACTATATGAGAAGACAAAAGCTGGATAATGGCTGAGTCTTGTTGTTGCTTGGTCTTAAGATCTTTTATATCGGTTTTTATGGTCTTAACTTCAGCCTGAAGGTCCTGTATGGTCCTTTCTGGCTTCTTTCTAGAGTTTCTCTTTTCTAAGATAGAAGTGAGGTTATATGGTTCAGGGTTTGAAGAAGGAGGGTTAAGGTCCTTTTCTTTAGGGCTTTCTTCGAGAGATTTACGAAGACGTTCAAGGTATTGTTTTTGAAGAGCAGGATTATTAATGTCCTGGATAATATCTAATATGAGGTTTTGTTCAGTGGTGAGGACGTTTAGGGTAAAATCCTCATCATCAGCTGAAGAGGAGGAATCTATGTCATCATCCTGAGGACCATAATTCTCAGCTGAATTATCGGTTTCCTCATCAGAAGACTCTACTAAAAGAGCTGAAATTTTTCCTAGAGTTTCATCATCTAGGTCGAGGTTTTGGATTTTATTAGACATTCTACAAAATCTAGCCGTGTGACCTTTCTTGCCGCACTTAAAACAGGTTATGTTTTTAAGGTCAGGTTTTGTAGTGGTCTGTTGGTGTTTCTTATGTGGCTTCCATTTTCGTTGTTCAAATGGTTTTCTATGGAAGACTTTCTCAACCTTCTTATAGAACCTTCGTGCTTTATAGGGTTTTTGGTAATGGGTTGTTTTGCTACAATTTCCTTTACAAGTGTTAGTCTGAGGGGAAGAGACATCAAATTGTTGACAGAAGGAACCTAATTCCTTTTTAGTCTCTTTTAACTCTCTTTTTAGGTGTTTTTGGAGCTTCAAATCTTGACATATTTGAAGGCCTTGCTTAGAGGTTACACTAACTAATTCACCGTAAGTTAGTCTGTCGTAAGGGATAATATGTTCGCCAAAATCCTCACGGATTCTGTTTCTTACCTTTTCTCCTAATATGGTTGGAAGACCAGCTAGGAATTTTTCTTTCCAAAAGGGTTGATTAGAATCTTCTCTAAGCATAACCCTGGTTAGGAAGGTATTTTTGTACCACTGGAAATCACTAAGTTTTTTGCATCTTAGGTTAGACAAAAGATCTGCATTTTTGTCTCTGAGATGGGAGGAATCTCCAATAAAGTGAAGTGATAAGGTGAATATGAGGGTTGAGACGGAATCTTGAATTGGTTCTCCATTTTGGTTAAGAATGGGAACCCCATCTTCAGTTGTTTGAATTGCATTCAAGATGTCTATCTGCTGTTCTTTGGTGAGATAGAAATCCCACCATCCTTTTAGTTGGCCAGAGAAGCCTGCAATAAGGAGTTCCGTAACAGTTTTATCTGAAGTACCAGATTGGGTTTTGTAGGCATTTGAAGCCATCGTCATTTGCTGTAAAAGGTTTAAAATCTGGTGTTCACTCATACCATCTATATTCCATTCATAGATAGAGGAGGCATTATATTTTGGTTGAACAATTGTGTTAGGCTGGCTGCCTATTTGAGATTCATTAGACCTTATTGGAATAATATCAAGAGGATCAGAATTTTGCCAAACAAGTTTAGCTAATTCAGGTGTTTTAGGGCTAGTTTCCGGATCAGTGTTGTAGCCTAAATCTAGGACACAAGCAGTGTTATTCTGGACCGTTTCTTCCTCAACTATTTTTGAAGTAGAAGGTTCTACCCTACTAATTTGGTCTTTGATAGCTTGAAGAAATTCAGTCTTTGAAGTCGTAACTTCTTTTTGAGCCTTCTGCGAAATCTGATACGGTTTGAAAATTGGATTTCGGAGGCTTTTTTCTAAAGGAGTGGAGACTAGACTTGTCTCTGTTTTAAGGCTTTGTTTCTCAATTCTAGAAAGTTGCTTTCCTAGGGTGTGAAGACTGATATTAGTAAAATTGTTTTGCAGGACAATGTTTTTAAGGTTTGTTGTGGCTTCTTCCTGTGGCTTTTTAAGAGGGGAGGCCTCTACCTTGTTATCACCTACTGGGAAGTTAATCTGTCGTAAAGGAGGATGGTTAGTTTGAACGGAGCCATCTGGAGTTTCCCAGACAGGTATCCTTCTATTGGTGTTGATAGGTTCTATAGATTTAAAGGGATAATTAATGTTATTATCAGAACTATAGAGTTCGAACCAATCAAAGAAAAGAATATGGGTTTGATGTTGTCCAACAAAGCTGTAGTAGCTATCTTGGATCTTTTTACGAACTTCAAGAAAGTGCTCGAAGAACCATGTTCGCTTCGAGAGGTTATGTGGTGCATAAAAGTCTTTGTGAACCAAGTCTTTATCGATCTCAAAATCCTTTTCAAGGACGTTAAGCTCATTGTTAATATTCTCAGTTATAACTGAGGCTGAGGGTGAGTCTGGAGGAGACTGTCTTTCAGCATAAACTGGGTGTGGAACTTGGGTTCTATATTCAACATTTTGAATGGAAGGCGAAGGTAAATCTGAGGTAGAATACCTTGGTCTTTCCGGGTAATTGGTTCTAGGACAGCTGATTTGTCGTTTATAGTGTATGTTATTTTCTGATGGAAGACGAGAAATTCTTCCTAAGTTTTCAACAGAGGAATGGTCGGAATACCTAGAGCTAGTGCTTCTGTTAAAGCTAAGCTTAACACTACCATCAGAGTATTGTATGACACGTTCAAGGTCGGTATTAGGTTCTGGAAGAGCTGGTGATTGCACTTCAGGTTCAGCAGCTCCCTCAAGGAACCAATCTTCAGGAAGACTGACATCGTTCCATTGTATTGGTCTAGGAATCCTTATGTTAGATCTAGAAAGATCGGTTTGGAGGAGAAGAGTTTCTCCTTTTTTACTGTGTTGTATATTTCCAGTATTAAAAGCAGACATCATGGCTTTGTAATGGATTTTATAAATCAAAGCTACTGGGATAGAACCATCAAACATTTTATAGTTATGAGTTTTAATTTGTAAAAGTAAAGATGATAAGATATTCTTATCACTTAAAGAAACGCTGAAGTTAGGGTAACAATCAAAAGAGACTGGACCCATGCATAAACTTGACTCTATGGTTCCTAGTAAGGAATCATTAAAGTCTTTGAAACGTCCATCTCTAAGGGCAACAAGGACAGAAGAATTTAATCCTTCTTTTGTAAGAGGTTTTAAACCAACTTGAACCAACCCTAT
The DNA here is from genome assembly GCA_947648045.1 of Beta corolliflora. Classification (NCBI taxonomy): domain Eukaryota; kingdom Viridiplantae; phylum Streptophyta; class Magnoliopsida; order Caryophyllales; family Amaranthaceae; genus Beta; species Beta corolliflora. Next base: position 202,222 of record CANSZD010002959.1, read on the forward strand.
ATGGATGTAACGATAACCTTTATCGACATGTTTTTGCAAAGTACTAGATGAAAATAATTTTATAGTATCAATGGGTTTTGTTAAATGGATATCTCGTTCTTGGGTTTTGATCACATAATCAGTTTTAAAAATACTATACTTCTTAGCTTTACTATAGAAAACCTTGAGCAAAACATTGACAATTGGGAGATACCCAAAGTTAATAAAGACCAGATCTATAAAAAGAAAAAGTATAGTATTTTTAAAACTGATTATGTGATCAAAACCCAAGAACGAGATATCCATTTAACAAAACCCATTGATACTATAAAATTATTTTCATCTAGTACTTTGCAAAAACATGTCGATAAAGGTTATCGTTACATCCATATAGGGTTGGTTCAAGTTGGTTTAAAACCTCTTACAAAAGAAGGATTAAATTCTTCTGTCCTTGTTGCCCTTAGAGATGGACGTTTCAAAGACTTTAATGATTCCTTACTAGGAACCATAGAGTCAAGTTTATGCATGGGTCCAGTCTCTTTTGATTGTTACCCTAACTTCAGCGTTTCTTTAAGTGATAAGAATATCTTATCATCTTTACTTTTACAAATTAAAACTCATAACTATAAAATGTTTGATGGTTCTATCCCAAGAGCTTTGATTTATAAAATCCATTACAAAGCCATGATGTCTCGCTTTTAATACCGGAAATATACAACACAAGAAAAGGAGAAACTCTTCTCCTCCAAACCGATCTTTCTAGATCTAACATAAGGATTCCTAGACCAATACAATGGAACGATGTCGCCTTCCCGAAGATTGGTTCCTCGAGGGAGCCGCTGAACCCGAAGTGCAATCACCGACTCTTCCGTAACCTAATACCGACCTTGAACGTGTCATACAATACTCGATGGTAGTGTTAAGCTTAGCTTTACCGTAAGCACTAGCTCTAGGTATTCCGACCATTCCTCCGTTGAAAACTTAGGAAGAATTTCTCGTCTTCCATCGAAAAACAACATACACTATAAACGACAAATCACGGTCCTAGAACCAATTACCCGGAAAGACCAAGGTATTCTACCTCGCATTTACCTTCGCCTTCCATTCAAAATGTTCAATATAGAACCCAAGTTCCACACCCAGCTTATGCCGAAAGACAGTCTCCTCCAGACTCACCCTCAGCCTCAGTTATAAATGAGAATATTAACAATGAGCTTAACGTCCTTGAAAAGGATTTTGAGATCGATAAAGACTTGGTTCACAAAGACTTTTATGCACCACATAACCTCTCGAAGCGAACATGGTTCTTCGAGCACTTTCTTGAAGTTCGTAAAAAGATCCAAGATAGCTACTACAGCTTTGTTGGACAACATCAAACCCATATTCTTTTCTTTGATTGGTTCGAACTCTATAGTTCTGATAATAACATTAATTATCCCTTTAAATCTATAGAACCTATCAACACCAATAGAAGGATACCTGTCTCGGGAAACCCGCATGGCTCCGTTCAAACCGACCATCCTCCTTTACGACGCATTAACTTCCCAAGAGGTGATAACAAGGTAGAGGCCTCCCCTCTTAAAAAAACCACAAGAAGAAGCCACAACGAACCTTAAAAACATTGTCCTGCAAAACAATTTTACTAATATCAGTCTTCACACCCTAGGAAAACAACTTTCTAGAATTGAGAAACAAAGCCTTAAAACAGAGACAAGTCTAGTCTCCACTCCTTTAGAAAAAAGCCTCCGAAATCCAATTTTCAAACCGTATCAGATTTCGCAGAAGGCTCAAAAAGAAGTTACGACTTCAAAGACTGAATTTCTTCAAGCTATCAAAGACCAAATTAGTAGGGTTGAACCTTCTACTTCAAAAATAGTTGAGGAAGAAACGGTCCAGAATAACACTGCTTGTGTCCTAGATTTAGGCTACAACACTGATCCGGAAACTAGCCCTAAAACACCTGAATTAGCTAAACTTGTTTGGCAAAATTCTGATCCTCTTGATATTATTCCAATAAGGTCTAATGAATCTCAAATAGGCAGCCAGCCTAACACAATTGTTCAACCAAAATATAATGCCTCCTCTATCTATGAATGGAATATAGATGGTATGAGTGAACACCAGATTTTAAACCTTTTACAGCAAATGACGATGGCTTCAAATGCCTACAAAACCCAATCTGGTACTTCAGATAAAACTGTTACGGAACTCCTTATTGCAGGCTTCTCTGGCCAACTAAAAGGATGGTGGGATTTCTATCTCACCAAAGAACAGCAGATAGACATCTTGAATGCAATTCAAACAACTGAAGATGGGGTTCCCATTCTTAACCAAAATGGAGAACCAATTCAAGATTCCGTCTCAACCCTCATATTCACCTTATCACTTCACTTTATTGGAGATTCCTCCCATCTCAGAGACAAAAATGCAGATCTTTTGTCTAACCTAAGATGCAAAAAACTTAGTGATTTCCAGTGGTACAAAAATACCTTCCTAACCAGGGTTATGCTTAGAGAAGATTCTAATCAACCCTTTTGGAAAGAAAAATTCCTAGCTGGTCTTCCAACCATATTAGGAGAAAAGGAAAGAAACAGAATCCGTGAGGATTTTGGCGAACATATTATCCCTTACGACAGACTAACTTACGGTGAATTAGTTAGTGTAACCTCTAAGCAAGGCCTTCAAATATGTCAAGATTTGAAGCTCCAAAAACACCTAAAAAGAGAGTTAAAAGAGACTAAAAAGGAATTAGGTTCCTTCTGTCAACAATTTGATGTCTCTTCCCCTCAGACTAACACTTGTAAAGGAAATTGTAGCAAAACAACCCATTACCAAAAACCCTATAAAGCACGAAGGTTCTATAAGAAGGTTGAGAAAGTCTTCCATAGAAAACCATTTGAACAACGAAAATGGAAGCCACATAAGAAACACCAAAGACCACTACAAAACCCGACCTTAAAAACATAACCCCGTTTTAAGTGCGGCAAGAAAGGTCACACGGCTAGATTTTGTAGAATGTCTAATAAAATCCAAAACCTCGACCTAGATGATGAAACTCTAGGAAAAATTTCAGCTCTTTTAGTAGAGTCTTCTGATGAGGAAACCGATAATTCAGCCGAGAATTATGGTCCTCGAGGATGATGACATAGATTCCTCCTCTTCACCGATGATGAGGATTTTACCCTAAACGTCCTCACCACCGAACAAAACCTCATATTAGATATTATCCGAGACATTAATAATCCTCGCTCTTCAAAAACAATACTTTGAACGTCTTCGTAAATCTCTCGAAGAAAGCCCTAAAGAAAAGGACCTTAACCCTCCTTCTTCAAACCCCGAACCATATAACCTCACTTCTATCTTAGAAAAGAGAAACTCTAGAAAGAAGCCGTAAAGGACCATACAGACCTTCAGTGAAGTTAAGACCATAAAAACCGATATAAAAGATCTTAAGACCAAGCAACAACAAGACTCGCCCATTATCCAGCTTTTGTCTTCTCATATAGTCCCAGTATATCCCTAGTGAAAGTGATCCCGACGATCTCCCAAAAGTTCCGGATGATTTCCTTTTTGTTTTAAAAGAAATCGGTTCTAGGAAGTATTACATAAAAATCACACTTGAGTTCTCCAGTGACTTCAAAATCAACACTATAGCTTTGTTTGATATCGGGAGCAGCATTTAAATTGCATTAAATCCAGTCTCGTCCCAAAACGCTTTCACCAAAAAAACCTTGGAAAAACTTAGCTCGCTAACAACACCAAAATGCATATAGAGGGAAAAGCAGATGCCAACATATTAAATCAAGACCTCTCCCTAAAAAGCCATTTTGTCCTCGTTACAAACATGCACCATTCGGGCATCTTGGGAACGCCCTTCATAAATCTCATCACTCCTTACAAGTGTTAATTATGATGGAATATCCTTCAAAACCAAAAACAAAAGACTTAACTTCCTTTTCTTAGAAAAACCCAAAACTAGAAATCTCAACATTATAAAGGCAAGCTCCATTTATAATAGTGAGATCAACTCTCTTATCATTCGAAAACAGAGTGACGTACATGATCTAAAACAAAAATCCATTTACAAAAAATTGAGGAACAATTACAAGGTAGTATTCTAAAAACTCGTGTCAGCCGACTTCCAAAGTCTCCTCGAAAGAGAAGTTTGCTCCGAGCTACCCAATGCCTTCGGAATAGAAAGCAACACATGGTCGACTTACCTTATGAACCCGATTTTGATGAAAAAAATATCCCTACCAAAGCTCGACCTACCCAAATGAATGCTGACTTAGAACGCCATTGTCGCGAAGAAATTAGATTTCTCGAGAGCAAAGGCTTAATTTCCAAATCCCGTTCCCCTTGAGCCGTGCGGCGTTTTACGTCAACAAAGCTTCGGAGATTGAACGAGGCACGCCTAGGGCCGGTCATAAATTACAAACCACTAAACGATGCCCTTCGTTGGATCCGTTATCCAATACCCAATAAAAAAGACTCGATGCAAAAATTACACCATGCCTTTATCTTCTCAAAATTCGATATGAAGTCGGATTCCGGCAAATACGGATCAAGCCACAACATCGTTATAAAACGGCCTTTACTGTTCCTTTTGGCCAATATGAGTGGAATGTTATGCCTTTCGGCCTTAAAAATGCTCCCTCTGAGTACCAGAGGATTATGAACGATATCTTCAACCCCTATTCGTACTTTTGTATTGTTTACATTGATGACGTCGTCGGTTTACTCAAGCACGATTGATCAAGCACTTTAAAAACCTCAAGACTTTTTTCTATCTAATTAAAAAGAATGGTCTTGTAATTTCAAAGAAAAAGATTTCCTTATTTCAAACCGAAATTAGATTTCTCGGCCAAATTGTGTCATGTGGCACTATTACCCCTATCGACGTGTCCCTCCAATTCACTAGCAAGTTTCCCGATAAAATCTTGGATAAAACTAAACTACAAAGGTTTCTTGGTAGTTTAAACTATGTCTTAGACTTTTATCCCAATCTCTGCAGAATTGCGAAACCTCTCCATGATAGACTAAAGAAAAACCCACCGCCTTGGTCTGATCTCCATACCCAGGCTGTTAAGACTATAAAAACTCGTGTCTTAGAAATCCCTTGCCTTAGTTTAGCAAACCCTGACCTACCTAAAATTGTTGAGACAGATGCCAGTAACAAAGGTTATGGAGGTATCTTAAAACAGATCGACAATGGTAAGGAACACATTATCAGATTCACCTCAGGGCATTGGAACGATACCCAGTTAAAATACTCTACTATAAAGCAGGAAGTTTTATCCATTGTTCTCTGTATTACAAAATTCCAATCTGATTTACTAAATAAAAAATTCTTATTACGTATTGATTGTCAAGCTGCAAAAGCCGTTTTAAAAAAGGATGTCCAAAATATTGCTGTAAAACATGTTTTTGCTAGATGGCAGTCTATCCTAAGCATTTTTGAATTTGATATTGAGCATATAAAAGGAAAAGAGAATTCTATCCCCGACTTCTTAACCCGTGAATTTCTTACAGAAATGCCTAGAAAGACAAAAGATAAGGAAAAGTCCCGTCCTCCTCCAGAAAAAACCATATGCACCACACAAAAAACCCTTCCTCAAAAACAGCTTTATAAAACTGATAACTCTCAAGTTGTGCTTGCACAGCCTAAGAAAAACGAGACTTCAGAATATTTTGTTAAAACTGCCTCACAGAATATCATAACAATTGAACAAGGATATCATGATGAAGATCCTTATGTCTCTATACAAAATATCTTTGGGAAAAACTGGTTCTATAAGCCCTGGGATCGTACTAAAACTGCAGAATACTACCAGACAATCCTAGAGGTTACCGGCTCCGCTGAGTTCAAACATTTCTTTTATAAAAATGAGCAAGCTGAGCCCTCTTATTCAACCATTAAAATTCTAAAGGTTCTTAGTCCTCAAGACTGGAATCAAGACTTGTCAAAACACAAAGCCTTCCCCGTCAGCTTCAATAACACTTTCCCACATTGTAAAACCTTTAACTATTGGGATTACCAACAGGCATGGTTCTCCACCTTTCTAATACAAAATAATAGGCTATCTCATTCATGGCTTATCTACTTCAACACTAAAACAATACGCACCGTAAAAATTGCCATCTTGGTTTGCCCAATGGTGGAAGTTCTACGGCTCTTCTAGTGAAATCCTTCACCCTGACATTACAAAAAGTTATAATACCTTTCGAACCCAATACAAACCTTCAGATATAGAAAGGCGTTTTCCCGCCTTATGTTTGTTTTCAATGAAGTTTTATCTTCCTTGGGTTTGTCAGTGGTTCCTCGATATAAACCAGGATCAAGGGGGCTTGGTCCTCCAAAGGAAATTTAAAATCGGATGGTGGTCGAACTTCAATACACCACGGTCTATTCTTGAACCAGCCATCAAAGCATGGTTGCCGAAAAACCGTAACACGTGTACAATGACTACGAGGCCGGAACAATCTCGGTTTCTTGCTCGAAAATCACGAAGCAAATTCTTTGCTCGCTTCAGCTAAAACCCCGGAGGATTATGCTCGGATCCTACGACAGCTAGCTAATAGTATGTCTGAATCTTCTATCACTTCGGAACATCAATCAACAGCAGACTCCTCCATCCACCTTAGTGATGATGAAGAAGATGCTGGTTTCCAGACTTAAAAAAAAAAAAAAAAAAAAAAAAAAATGAATATTTCACCATCTTCAAGCATCATCAGGACAATCAGGACAAGACACCGCAACAACGGACGGACAAAATTCTGCATCAAAAGCATCAAAAGTCAAAAGCAGTTAAACAGTGTAAAGCATTACTATTCATCAGCAGTAAAAAGCATCAAAAGACAAAACAGTAAACAGTGTAAAGCAGAAGACAGATTGTTCATCAACAGTTCTTCAACATGACAGCATTACTTTTCCTTGCCTATAAAATGAGGCTCCTCCTTCAGTTCAAGGCAGAGCATAACACAGCAATACAAGCTCCACTAAAAATCTCTCTCTCTATCTCTTTCTCTCTCATAAAATTTGTAACACTCTTTAAAGTTTCAGTTCCATTCAAGACTCTCTGTAAGTCTTATCTGTAAAACCAATGGCCGGTTCAACCGCCTTACTTTACTTTATGCTTTATATTTTAAGTTTTAAATTCTGTTAAAATCCCCAGATCCTTGGCTATATCCTGGTATCAGAGCCAATGGGGTGTAGTTATATTTGTTCTTTATAAAACTTATCCTTCTGTTTTCAGTACTTTCCAGTCTTGAAACTTGTTTATGTCCTACTTGTTACTCTGCTTGTTTTAACGTTTGTAGAGGCAGTAAGTCCCGTGTGAGGCAGTCAGTCCATAAGGCTACAGTTACCTAAACGGCGGGTAGGTTATAGGGCATTTTCCGGTTAAATTTCTGGTTTAAGTTCTGGTTCAGAAGTATGAGTTCTATTTGGAACAGAGGAACTCCATCCTCTTCTCGTGGTAGCAGTGGTAAAGCTAGTAAACTGGTTAAGAATGAAACCTTTACTATAGAAAACCTTGAGCAAAACATCGACAATTGGGAGATACCCAAAGTTAATAAAGACCAGATCTATAAAGCTAAGAAGTATAGTATTTTTAAAACTGATTATGTGATCAAAACCCAAGAACGAGATATCCATTTAACAAAACCCATTGATACTATAAAATTATTTTCATCTAGTACTTTGAAAAAACATGTCGATAAAGGTTATCGTTACATCCATATAGGGTTGGTTCAAGTTGGTTTAAAACCTCTTACAAAAGAAGGATTAAATTCTTCTGTCCTTGTTGCCCTTAGAGATGGACGATTTAAAGACTTTAATGATTCCCTACTAGGAACCATAGAGTCAAGTTTATGCATGGGTCCAGTCTCTTTTGATTGTTACCCCAACTTCAGCGTTTCTTTAAGTGATAAGAATATCTTATCATCTTTACTTTTACAAATTAAAACTCATAACTATAAAATGTTTGATGGTTCTATCCCAGTAGCTTTGATTTATAAAATCCATTACAAAGCCATGATGTCTCGCTTTAATACCGGAAATATACAACACAAGAAAAAAGGAGAAACTCTTCTCCTCCAAACCGATCTTTCTAGATCTAACATAAGGATTCCTAGACCAATACAATGGAACGATGTCGGTCTTCCCGAAGATTGGTTCCTTGAGGGAGCCGCCGAACCCGAAGTGCAATCACCGCCTCTTCCAGAACCTAATACCGACCTTGAACGTGTCATACAATACTGTGATGGTAGTGTTAAGCTTAGCTTTAACAGAAGCACTAGCTCTAGGTATTCCGACCATTCCTCTGTTGAAAACTTAGGAAGAATTTCTCGTCTTCCATCAGAAAACAACATACACTATAAACGACAAATCAGCTGTCCTAGAACCAATTACCCGGAAAGACCAAGGTATTCTACCTCAGATTTACCTTCGCCTTCCATTCAAAATGTTGAATATAGAACCCAAGTTCCACACCCAGTTTATGCTGAAAGACAGTCTCCTCCAGACTCACCCTCAGCCTCAGTTATAACTGAGAATATTAACAATGAGCTTAACGTCCTTGAAAAGGATTTTGAGATCGATAAAGACTTGGTTCACAAAGACTTTTATGCACCACATAACCTCTCGAAGCGAACATGGTTCTTCGAGCACTTTCTTGAAGTTCGTAAAAAGATCCAAGATAGCTACTACAGCTTTGTTGGACAACATCAAACCCATATTCTTTTCTTTGATTGGTTCGAACTCTATAGTTCTGATAATAACATTAATTATCCCTTTAAATCTATAGAACCTATCAACACCAATAGAAGGATACCTGTCTGGGAAACTCCAGATGGCTCCGTTCAAACTGACCATCCTCCTTTACGACAGATTAACTTCCCAGTAGGTGATAACAAGGTAGAGGCCTCCCCTCTTAAAAAGCCACAGGAAGAAGCCACAACGAACCTTAAAAACATTGTCCTGCAAAACAATTTTACTAATATCAGTCTTCACACCCTAGGAAAACAACTTTCTAGAATTGAGAAACAAAGCCTTAAAACAGAGACAAGTCTAGTCTCCACTCCTTTAGAAAAAGCCTCCGAAATCCAATTTTCAAACCGTATCGATTTCGAGAAGGCTCAAAAAGAAGTTACGACTTCAAAGACTGAATTTCTTCAAGCTATCAAAGACCAAATTAGTAGGGTTGAACCTTCTACTTCAAAAATAGTTGAGGAAGAAACGGTCCGGTAATAACACCTGCTTGTGTCCTAGATTTAGGCTACAACACTGATCCGGAAACTAGCCCTAAAACACCTGAATTAGCTAAACTTGTTTGGCAAAATTCTGATCCTCTTGATATTATTCCAATAAGGTCTAATGAATCTCAAATAGGCGGCCTGCCCTAACACAATTGTTCAACCAAAATATAATGCCTCCTCTATCTATGAATGGAATATAGATGGTATGAGTGAACACCGGATTTTAAACCTTTTACAAAGAAATGACGATGGCTTCAAATGCCTACAAAACCCAATCTGGTACTTCGGATAAAAACTGTTACTGAACTCCTTATTGCAGGGCTTCTCGGCCAACTAAAAGGATGGTGGGATTTCTATCTCACCAAAGAACAGCAGAGTAGACATCTTGAATGCAATTCGATAATCGAAGATGGGGTTCCCATTCTTAACCAAAATGGAGAACCAATTCAAGATTCCGTCTCGACCCTCATATTCACCTTATCACTCCACTTTATTGGAGATTCCTCCCATCTCAGAAACAAAAATGCAGATCTTTTGTCTAATCTAAGATGCAAAAAACTTAGTGATTTCCAGTGGTACAAAAATACCTTCCTAACCAGGGTTATGCTTAGAGAAGATTCTAATCAACCCTTTTGGAAAGAAAAATTCCTAGCTGGTCTTCCAACCATATTAGGAGAAAAAGTCAGAAACGGAATCCGTGAGGATTTTGGTGAACATATTATCCCTTACGACAGACTAACTTACGGTGAATTGGTTAGTGTAACCTCTAAGCAAGGCCTTCAAATATGTCAAGATTTGAAGCTCCAAAAACACCTAAAAAGAGAGTTAAAAGAGACTAAAAAGGAATTAGGTTCCTTCTGTCAACAATTTGATGTCTCTTCCCCTCAGACTAACACTTGTAAAGGGAATTGTAGCAAAACAACCCATTACCAAAAGCCCTATAAAGCACGAAGGTTCTATAAGAAGGTTGAGAAAGTCTTCCATAGAAAACCATTTGAACAGCGAAAATGGAAGCCACATAAGAAACACCAACAGACCACTACAAAACCCGACCATAAAAACATAACCTGTTTTAAGTGCGGCAAGAAAGGTCACACGGCTAGATTTTGTAGAATGTCTAATAAAATCCAAAACCTCGACCTAGATGATGAAACTCTAGGAAAAATTTCAGCTCTTTTAGTAGAGTCTTCTGATGAGGAAACCGATAATTCACCGAGAATTATGGTCCTCGGGATGATGATATAGATTCCTCCTCTTCGCCGATGATGAGGATTTTACCCTAAACGTCCTCACCACTCGAACAAAACCTCATATTAGATATTATCCAGACATTAATAATCCCGCTCTTCAAAAACAATACCTTGAACGTTTTCGTAAATCTCTCGAAGAAAGCCCTAAAGAAAAGGACCTTAACCCTCCTTCTTCAAACCCTGAACCATATAACCTCACTTCTATCTTAGAAAAGAGAAACTCTAGAAAGAAGCCAGAAAGGACCATACAGGACCTTCAGGCTGAAGTTAAGACCATAAAAACCGATATAAAAGATCTTAAGACCAAGCAACAACAAGACTCAGCCATTATCCAGCTTTTGTCTTCTCATATAGTCCCAGATATCCCTAGTGAAAGTGATCCCGACGATCTCCCAAAAGTTCCGAGATGATTTCCTTTTTTTTTAAAAGAAATCGGTTCTAGGAAGTATTACATAAAAATCACACTTGAGTTCTCCAGTGACTTCAAAATCAACACTATAGCTTTGTTTGATACTGGAGCAGATTTAAATTGCATTAAATCCAGTCTCGTCCCAAAACGCTTTCACCAAAAAACCTTGGAAAAACTTAGCTCTGCTAACAACACCAAAATGCATATAGAGGGAAAAACAGATGCCAACATATTAAATCAAGACCTCTCCCTAAAAAGCCATTTTGTCCTCGTTACAAACATGCACCATTCAGTAATCTTGGGAACGCCCTTCATAAATCTCATCACTCCTTACAGTGTTAATTATGATGGAATATCCTTCAAAACCAAAAACAAAAGACTTAACTTCCTTTTCTTAGAAAAACCCAAAACTAGAAATCTCAACATTATAAAGGCAAGCTCCATTTATAATAGTGAGATCAACTCTCTTATCATTCGAAAACAGAGTGACGTACATGATCTAAAACAGAAAATCCATTTACAAAAAATTGAGGAACAATTACAAGGTAGTATTCTAAAAACTCGTGTCAGTCGACTTCCAAAGTCTCCTCGAAAGAGAAGTTTGCTCCGAGCTACCCAATGCCTTCTGGAATAGAAAGCAACACATGGTCGACTTACCTTATGAACCCGATTTTGATGAAAAAAATATCCCTACCAAAGCTCGACCTACCCAAATGAATGCTGACTTAGAACGCCATTGTCGTGAAGAAATTAGATTTCTCGAGAGCAAAGGCTTAATTTCCAAATCCCGTTCCCCTTGGAGCTGTGCGGCGTTTTACGTCAACAAAGCTTCAGAGATTGAACGAGGCACGCCTAGGCTGGTCATAAATTACAAACCACTAAACGATGCCCTTCGTTGGATCCGTTATCCAATACCCAATAAAAAAGACCTGATGCAAAAATTACACCATGCCTTTATCTTCTCAAAATTCGATATGAAGTCAGGATTCTGGCAAATACAGATCAAGCCACAACATCGTTATAAAACGGCCTTTACTGTTCCTTTTGGCCAATATGAGTGGAATGTTATGCCTTTCGGCCTTAAAAATGCTCCCTCTGAGTACCAGAGGATTATGAACGATATCTTCAACCCCTATTCAGACTTTTGTATTGTTTACATTGATGACGTGCTGGTTTACTCAAGCACGATTGATCAGCACTTTAAAAACCTCAAGACTTTTTCTATCTAATTAAAAAGAATGGTCTTGTAATTTCAAAGAAAAAGATTTCCTTATTTCAAATCGAAATTAGATTTCTCGGCCAAATTGTGTCATGTGGCACTATTACCCCTATCGATGTGTCCCTCCAATTCACTAGCAAGTTTCCCGATAAAATCTTGGATAAAACTAAACTACAAAGGTTTCTTGGTAGTTTAAACTATGTCTTAGACTTTTATCCCAATCTCTCGTAGAATTACGAAACCTCTCCATGATAGACTAAAGAAAAAACCCACCGCCTTGGTCTGATCTCCATACCCAGGCTGTTAAGACTATAAAAACTCGTGTCTTAGAAATCCCTTGCCTTAGTTTAGCAAACCCTGACCTACCTAAAATTGTTGAGACAGATGCCAGTAACAAAGGTTATGGAGGTATCTTAAAACAGATCGACAATGGTAAGGAACACATTATCAGATTCACCTCAGGGCATTGGAACGATACCCAGTTAAAATACTCTACTATAAAGCAAGAAGTTTTATCCATTGTTCTCTGTATTACAAAATTCCAATCTGATTTACTAAATAAAAAATTCTTATTACGTGTTGATTGTCAAGCTGCAAAAGCCGTTTTAAAAAAGGATGTCCAAAATATTACTGTAAAACATGTTTTTGCTAGATGGCGATCTATCCTAAGCATTTTTGAATTTGATATTGAGCATATAAAAGGAAAAGAGAATTCTATCCCTGACTTCTTAACCCGTGAATTTCTTACAGAAATGCCTAGAAAGACAAAAGATAAGGAAAAGTCCCGTCCTCCTCCAGAAAAAACCATATGCACCACACAAAAACCCATTAAGACTTGGTACGATGCGTTCGTAATAGTAAGAGTGAAACCTCTTCTATTGATAGAACACGGAAGTTCGAGGAATGGCTCCTTTCCATATCTCGAGCATCCTTCGTCCATCCTAAAACACCCCCACTCATCCAAGCTTTCCAAAGCTCTATGCAAAACCAAGAAAGCACAAGCAAAGCAGCAACAGCAGCAACGGAAGGTAAAATCCCCACGGGAAAAAATATTAGAACCATTTCAAAACCCGAGGAAGGAGAATCTTCCCAAAAAACCCTTCCTCAAAAACAGCTTTATAAAACTGATAACTCTCAAGTTGTGCTTCGCACACCCTAAGAAAAACGAGACTTCGTAATATTTTGTTAAAACCGCCTCACGTAATATCATAACAATTGAACAAGGATATCATGATGAAGATCCTTATGTCTCTATACAAAATATCTTTGGGAAAAACTGGTTCTATAAGCCCCGGGATCGTACTAAAACCGCAGAATACTACCGCACAATCCTAGAGGTTACCGGCTCCGCCGAGTTCAAACATTTCTTTTATAAAAATGAGCAAGCCGAGCCCTCTTATTCAACCATTAAAATTCTAAAGGTTCTTAGTCCTCAAGACTCGAATCAAGACTTGTCAAAACACAAAGCCTTCCCCGTCGCCTTCAATAACACTTTCCCACATTGTAAAACCTTTAACTATTGGGATTACCAACGAGCATGGTTCTCCACCTTTCTAATACAAAATAATAGGCTATCTCATTCATGGCTTATCTACTTCAACACTAAAACAATACGAAATTAAAAATTGCCATCTTGGTTTGCCCAATGGTGGAAGTTCAACGGCTCTTCTAGTGAAATCCTTCACCCCGACATTACAAAAAGTTATAATACCTTTCGAACCCAATACAAACCTTCGTATATAGAAAGGCGTTTTCCCGCCTTATGTTTGTTTTCAATGAAGTTTTATCTTCCTTGGGTTTGTCGCTGGTTCCTCGATATAAACCAGGATCAAGGGGGCTTGGTCCTCCAAAGGAAATTTAAAATCGATGGTGGTCGAACTTCAATACACCACAGCCTATTCTTGAACCAGCCATCAAAGCATGGTTGCCGAAAAATCTGTAACACGTGTACAATGACTACAGGCCGTAACAATCTCGGTTTCTTGCCCGAAAATCACAGCAAATTCTTTGCTCGCTTCGCCTAAAACCCCTGAGGATTATGCTCGGATCCTACGACAGCCTAGCTAATAGTATGTCCGAATCTTCTATCACTTCTGAACATCAATCAACAGCAGACTCCTCCATCCACCTTAGTGATGATGAAGAAGATGCTGGTTTCCAGACTTAAAAAAAAAAAAAAAAAAAAAAATGAATATTTCACCATCTTCAAGCATCATCAGGACAATCAGGACAAGACACCGCAACAACGGACGGACAAAATTCTGCATCAAAAGCATCAAAAGTCAAAAGCAGTTAAACAGTGTAAAGCATTACTATTCATCAGCAGTAAAAAGCATCAAAAGACAAAACAGTAAACAGTGTAAAGCAGAAGACAGATTGTTCATCAACAGTTCTTCAACATGACAGCATTACTTTTCCTTGCCTATAAAATGAGGCTCCTCCTTCAGTTTAAGGTAGAGCATAACACAGCAATACAAGCTCCTCTAAAAATCTCTCTCTCTATCTCTTTCTCTCTCATAAAATTTGTAACACTCTTTAAAGTTTCAGTTCCATTCAAGACTCTCTGTAAGTCTTATCTGTAAAACCAATGGCCGGTTCAACCGCCTTACTTTACTTTATGCTTTATATTTTAAGTTTTAAATTCTGTTAAAATCCCCAGATCCTTGGCTTAATCCTGCAACCGCCTTACTTTACTTTATGCTTTATATTTTAAGTTTTAAATTCTGTTAAAATCCCCAGATCCTTGGCTTAATCCTGGTATCAGAGCCAAGGATCTGGGGATTTTAACAGAATTTAAAACTTAAAATATAAAGCATAAAGTAAAGTAAGGCGGTTGAACCGGCCATTGGTTTTACAGATAAGACTTACAGAGAGTCTTGAATGGAACTGAAACTTTAAAGAGTGTTACAAATTTTATGAGAGAGAAAGAGATAGAGAGAGAGATTTTTAGAGGAGCTTGTATTGCTGTGTTATGCTCTGCCTTGAACTGAAGGAGGAGCCTCATTTTATAGGCAAGGAAGAGTAATGCTGTCATGTTGAAGAACTGTTGATGAACAATCTGTCTTCTGCTTTACACTGTTTACTGTTTTGTCTTTTGATGCTTTTTACTGCTGATGAATAGTAATACTTTTGTCTTTTGATGCCTTTTACTGCTGATGAATAGTAATGCTGCACACTGTTTAACTGCTTTTGCCTTTTTGCTGTTGAACCAGAATTTTATCCGTTCGTTGTTGCGGTGTCTTGTCCTGATTGTCCTGATGATGCTTGAAGATAGTGAAACATTATATATATATATATATATATATATATTTTTTTTTTTTTTTTTTATCACTGGAAACCAGCATGGAAACCAGTATCCCTTCCATCGTCACAGATCCATGGGTCCGTTTGAGAGATATGGTGGGATTCAATTTGAGCAAAATGAATCTTGCCTTTATCGATAAATATTTTCCTTTGAAAATATCGATAAATATTGAGATGGAGATTCTGATCGTTGTATGCCTGTAAGAAAGTATTTGTTGAAGGAGTGGGGGAAAACAACAGTTGTATTGCCATAATGAATAATGTTAATTGGAAACGAATGGTGATTTTGATGATGATTGATAATATGCGTCAAATTTCCCGAAATGGAAGCAAGTCCTTGAGCTCGGTCATGGGTTCTTTTGTGAAGGAATAAGGCGAGGGATACAAGCTTGGGTATTTATGAAAATTAAGTAATGGGCTGGTCTTATTTTCCCCTTATCCATTTCAATATTAGCACAAATAGCTTCAATATAAGTCCATTCCTGCCATCTGAAGGAGTGTATAGTAGAAAAGATATATTGTTGGAATTTTGTGAATTCTTGGAAAATAGGGGCCTCGTGGTATTGGCACATCATAGAATTTTCTTACCAACCCATAACGCCATGTGAGGAAGTAAGGATCACTCTTTTGAAGATCATTGGGATAAAGAAAAAATCCCTTATCGAAGAAACCTGATAGACCCCAAAGATGCCATAGGTAGCAGCGGAAAATAGCGTGTTTTGTGAGGAATTCGGTAAAGTTTTGATTGAATTTTGCTAATTTTGTTTTGTTGAGGATTATTAGTTGTATGTCGGTAGGTAGACGGTTAATGTTTTTGTGAAGTTTTCTGGGAAAGGATAAGTGCCTTTTTTGATGAATATTGCGAGTGGATAAATGGATATGGGGTGACGGTATGAAGTGGGAATTATTTCTCGAGGTGGAAGGTATTTTGTGGAGTAATTTGGGAAAACTTTGAAGGTGATATTTAGGGAGCTGTTTCCATTTTTTAGAAGTCTTTGGGCTTCTCATCTTGGAAGTTGTTGTAAAAGTCCCTGCAAAAGTTAGGTAATCAGGGAGAGAGTTGTTTTCTCCTTGGGTAAACTTAATGTGAAAGGTAGATAAAAGTGTTTGACATTTAGTAAAGTTTTGTCCAACCTTTTGAATATCTTTTTGATAAAATAAACCATACTGGAAAATGGTAATACAGAGAAAGATTGATAAAACCTCTTGTTTTATAAAAGAGTACTTTAACTGGGTATCACCACTGTTGTCATGTTTAAAAATACCTCCGTATCCCTTGTTACTGGCAACTGTTACAGCAATTTTAGGTAGGTCAGGGTTTACTAAACTAAGGCAAGGGATTTCTAAGACACGAGTTTTTATAGTCTTAATGTACTGGGTATGGAGATCGGACCAAGGCGGTGGGTTTTTCTTTAGTCTATCATGGAGAGGTTTCGCATCTCGCAGAGATTGGGATAAAAGTCTAAGACATAGTTTAAACTACCAAGAAACCTTTGTAGTTTAGTTTTATCCAAGATTTTATCGAGAAACTTGCTAGTGAATTGGAGGGACCTGTCAATAGGGGTAATAGTGCCACATGACACAATTTGGCCGAGAAATCTAATTTCGCTTGAAATAAGGAAATCTTTTTTTCTGAAATTACAAGACCATTCTTTTTAATTAGATAGAAAAAAGTCTTGAGGTTTTTAAAGTGCCGATCAATCGTGCTTGAGTAAACCAAAGACGTCATCAATGTAAACAATACAAAAGTCCGAATAGGGGTTCAAGATATCGTTCATAATCCTCTCGGTACTCGGAGGGAGCATTTTTAAGGCCGAAAGGCATAACATTCCACTCATATTGGCCAAAAGGAACAGTAAAGGCCGTTTTATAACGATGTTGTGGCTTGATCTGTATTTGCCAGAATCCTGACTTCATATCGAATTTTGAGAAGATAAAGGCATGGTGTAATTTTTGCATCAGGTCTTTTTTATTGGGTATTGGATAACGGATCCAACGAAGGGCATCGTTTAGTGGTTTGTAATTTATGACCAGCCTAGGCGTGCCTCGTTCAATCTCTGAAGCTTTGTTGACGTAAAACGCCGCACAGCTCCAAGGGGAACGGGATTTGGAAATTAAGCCTTTGCTCTCGAGAAATCTAATTTCTTCGCGACAATGGCGTTCTAAGTCAAGCATTCATTGGGGTAGGTCGAGCTTTGGTAGGGATATTTTTTTCATCAAAATCGGGTTCATAAGGTAAGTCGACCATGTGTTGCTTTCTATTCCAGAAGGCATTGGGTAGCTCGGAGCAAACTTCTCTTTCGAGGAGACTTTGGAAGTCAGCAACCTGAGTTTTTAGAATACTACCTTGTAATTGTTCCTCAATTTTTTGTAAATGGATTTTCTGTTTTAGATCATGTACGTCACTCTGTTTTCGAATGATAAGAGAGTTGATCTCACTATTATAAATGGAGCTTGCCTTTTATAATGTTGAGATTTCTAGTTTTGGGGTTTTTCTAAGAAAAGGAAGTTAAGTCTTTTGTTTTTGGTTTTGAAGGATATTCCATCATAATTAACACCGTAAGGAGTGATGAGATTTATGAAGGGCGTTCCCAAGATTACCGAATGGTGCATGTTTCAGTAACGAGGACAAAATGGCTTTTTTAGGGAGAGGTCTTGATTTAATATGTTGGCATCGTTTTTTCCCTCTATATGCATTTTGGTGTTGTTAGCGAGCTAAGTTTTTCCAAGGTTTTTTTGGTGAAAGCGTTTTGGGACGAGACTCGGATTTAATGCAATTTAAATCGCTCCAAAGATCAAACAAAGCTATAGTGTTGATTTTGAAGTCACCGGAGAACTCAAGTGTGATTTTTATGTAATACTTCCTAGAATTGATTTCTTTTAAAACAAAAAGGAAATCATCCGGAACTTTTGGGAGATCGTCAGATCACTTTCACTAGGGATATCCCGGGACTATATGAGAAGACAAAAGCTGGATAATGGCTGAGTCTTGTTGTTGCTTGGTCTTAAGATCTTTTATATCGGTTTTTATGGTCTTAACTTCAGCCTGAAGGTCCTGTATGGTCCTTTCTGGCTTCTTTCTAGAGTTTCTCTTTTCTAAGATAGAAGTGAGGTTATATGGTTCGTGGTTTGAAGAAGGAGGGTTAAGGTCCTTTTCTTTAGGGCTTTCTTCGAGAGATTTACGAAGACGTTCAAGGTATTGTTTTTGAAGAGCAGGATTATTAATGTCCCGGATAATATCTAATATGAGGTTTTGTTCGGTGGTGAGGACGTTTAGGGTAAAATCCTCATCATCACCGAAGAGGAGGAATCTATGTCATCATCCTGAGGACCATAATTCTCAGCTGAATTATCGGTTTCCTCATCAGAAGACTCTACTAAAAGAGCTGAAATTTTTCCTAGAGTTTCATCATCTAGGTCGAGGTTTTGGATTTTATTAGACATTCTACAAAATCTAGCCGTGTGACCTTTCTTGCCGCACTTAAAAAAAGTTATGTTTTTAAGGTCGGGTTTTGTAGTGGTCTGTCGGGTGTTTCTTATGTGGCTTCCATTTTCGTTGTTCAAATGGTTTTCTATGGAAGACTTTCTCAACCTTCTTATAGAACCTTCGTGCTTTATAGGGTTTTTGGTAATGGGTTGTTTTGCTACAATTTCCTTTACAAGTGTTAGTCTGAGGGGAAGAGACATCAAATTGTTGACGTAAGGAACCTAATTCCTTTTTAGTCTCTTTTAACTCTCTTTTAGGTGTTTTTGGAGCTTCAAATCTCGACATATTTGAAGGCCTTGCTTAGAGGTTACACTAACTAATTCACCGTAAGTTAGCCCGTCGTAAGGGATAATATGTTCGCCAAAATCCTCACGGATTCTCGTTTCTTACCTTTTCTCCTAATATGGTTGGAAGACCAAACTAGGAATTTTTCTTTCCAAAAGGGTTGATTAGAATCTTCTCTAAGCATAACCCCCGGTTAGGAAGGTATTTTTGTATCACTCGGAAATCACTAAGTTTTTTGCATCTTAGGTTAGACAAAAGATCCGCATTTTTGTCTCCGAGATGGGAGGAATCTCCAATAAAGTGAAGTGATAAGGTGAATATGAGGGTCGAGACTAATCTTGAATTGGTTCTCCATTTTGGTTAAGAATGGGAACCCCATCTTCGCTTGTTCGAATCGCATTCAAGATGTCTACCTGCTCGTTCTTTGGTGAGATAGAAATCCCACCATCCTTTTAGTGGCCAGAGAAGCCCGCAATAAGGAGTTCCGTAATGCTTTATCCGAAGTACCAGATTGGGTTTGTAGGCATTTGAAGCCATCGTCATTTGCCGTAAAAGGTTTAAAATCTCGGTGTTCACTCATACCATCTATATTCCATTCATAGATAGAGGAGGCATTATATTTTGGTTGAACAATTGTGTTAGGCTGGCCGCCTATTTCGAGATTCATTAGACCTTATTGGAATAATATCAAGAGGATCGTAATTTTGCCAAACAAGTTTAGCTAATTCAGGTGTTTTAGGGCTAGTTTCCTGGATCGTTGTTGTAGCCTAAATCTAGGACACAAGCAAGGTTATTCGGACCGTTTCTTCCTCAACTATTTTTGAAGTAGAAGGTTCTACCCTACTAATTTGGTCTTTGATAGCTTCAAGAAATCTCGGTCTTTGAAGTCGTAACTTCCTTTTTTGAGCCTTCGCGAAATTCGATACTGGCTTTGAAAATTGGATTTCTGAGGCTTTTTTCTAAAGGAGTGGAGACTAGACTTGTCTCGTTTTAAGGCTTTGTTTCTCAATTCTAGAAAGTTGCTTTCCTAGGGTGTGAAGACCGATATTAGTAAAATTGTTTGCAGACAATGTTTTTAAGGTTTGTTGTGGCTTCTTCCCGTGGCTTTTTAAGAGGGGGAGGCCTCTACCTTGTTATCACCTACTGGGAAGTTAACTGGCCGTAAAGGAGGATGGTCGGGCTTGAACTGAGCCATCCGGAGTTTCCCGCATGGTATCCTTCTATTGGTGTCGATAGGTTCTATAGATTTAAAGGGATAATTAATGTTATTATCGTAACTATAGAGTTCGAACCAATCAAAGAAAAGAATATGGGTTTGATGTTGTCCAACAAAGCCGTAGTAGCTATCTTGGATCTTTTTACGAACTTCAAGAAAGTGCTCGAAGAACCATGTTCGCTTCGAGAGGTTATGTGGTGCATAAAAGTCTTTGTGAACCAAGTCTTTATCGATCTCAAAATCCTTTTCAAGGACGTTAAGCTCATTGTTAATATTCTCAGCTATAACCGAGGCCGAGGGTGAGTCCCGGAGGAGACTCGTCTTTCAAAGATAAACCGGGTGTGGAACTTGGGTTCTATATTCAACATTTTGAATGGAAGGCGAAGGTAAATCCGAGGTAGAATACCTTGGTCTTTCCGGTAATTGGTTCTAGGACATGATTTGTCGCTTATAGTGTATGTTGTTTTCTCGATGGAAGACGAGAAATTCTTCCTAGGTTTTCAACAGAGGAATGGTCGGAATACCTAGAGCTAGTGCTTCGTTAAAGCTAAGCTTAACACTACCATCGTAGTATTGGATGACACGTTCAAGGCTCAGATAGGTTCCGGGAAGAGCCGGTGATTGCACTTCAGGTTCAAGCAGCTCCCTCAAGGAACCAATCTTCGGGAAGACCGACATCGTTCCATTGTATTGGTCTAGGAATCCTTATGTTAGATCTAGAAAGATCGGTTTGAGGAGAAGAGTTTCTCCTTTTTACCGTGTTGTATATTTCCAAGCATTAAAAGCGGACATCATGGCTTTGTAATGGATTTTATAAATCAAAGCTACTGGGATAGAACCATCAAACATTTTATAGTTATGAGTTTTAATTTGTAAAAGTAAAGATGATAAGATATTCTTATCACTTAAAGAAACGCTCGGTTAGGGTAACAATCAAAAGAGACCGGACCCATGCATAAACTTGACTCTATGGTTCCTAGTAAGGAATCATTAAAGTCTTTGAAACGTCCATCTCTAAGGGCAACAAGGACAGTAAGAATTTAATCCTTCTTTTGTAAGAGGTTTTAAACCAACTTGAACCAACCCTATATGGATGTAACGATAACCTTTATCGACATGTTTTTGCAAAGTACTAGATGAAAATAATTTTATAGTATCAATAGGTTTTGTTAAATGGATATCTCGTTCCGGGGTTTTGATCACATAATCGCTTTAAAAATACTATACTTTTTCTTTTTATAGATCCCGGTCTTTATTAACTTTGGGTATCTCCCAATTGTCAATGTTTTGCTCAAGGTTTTCTATAGTAAAGGTTTCATTCTTAACCAGGTTTACTAGCTTTACCACTACTACCACGAGAAGAGGATGGAGTTCCTCTGGTTCCAAATAGAACTCATACTTCGAACCGTAACTTAAACCAGTAAATTTAACCGGAAAATGCCCTATAACCTACCCGCCGTTTAGGTAACTCGTAGCCTTATGGTCCGACCGCCTCACACGGGACTTACCGCTCTACAAACGTTAAAACAAGCAGAGTAACAAGTAGGACATAAACAAGTTTCAAGTCCGGAAAGTATCAAACAAGGATAAGTTTTATAAAGAACAAATATAACTACACCCCAATGGCTCGATACTGTGATAACGCCAGTGATCCGGGGGATTTTAACGGAGTTTAAAACTTAAAACATAAAGCATAAAGTAAAGTAAGGCGGTTGAACCTGCCATTGGTTTTGCGTATAAGACTTACAGCAGAGTCTTGAATGGAACCGAAACTTTAAAGAGTGTTGACAATCTTAAAGAGAGAAAGAGGGAGAGAGAGAGATTTTTAGAGGAGCCTGATTGCCGTGTTCTCCTCTCGCTTGAATCAAGGGAGAAGCCTCATTTTATAGGCAAGGAAGAGTAATGCCGCCATGCTCAAGAACCGCTGATGAACAACCGTCTTCTCGCTTTTATACCGTTTATCGTTTGCCTTTTGATGCTTTTACCGTCGAAGAATAGTAATGCTTCACAACCGTTTAACTCGCTTTTTGACTTTTGTGCCGTTGATGCGTCATTTTCGTCCCTGATGAGGCTTCAAGATAGGGAAATATTCATTTTTTTTTTTTTTTTTTTTTTTTTTTAAGTCTCGGAAACCAAAGATCTTCTTCATCATCACTAAGGTGGATGGAGGAGTCTCGCTGTTGATTGATGTTCAAGTGATAGAAGATCTCGTACATACTATTAGCTAGCCGTCGTAGGATCCGAGCATAATCCTCCTGGGTTTTAGCCGATGCGAGCAAAGAATTTGCTCGTGATTTTCGGGCAAGAAACCGAGATTGTTCCCGCCCCGTAGTCATTGTACCCGTGTTACAGCTTTTCTTCAACCATGCTTTGATGGCCGGTTCAAGAATAGACCGTGGTGTATCAAGTTCGACCACCATCCGATTTTAAATTTTCTGGGAGGACCAAGCCCCCGATCCCGGTTAATATCGAGGAACCACCGACAAACCCAAGGAAGATAAAACTTCATTGAAAAACAAACATAAGGCGGGAAAACGCCTTTCTATATCCGGGTTTGACCGGGTTCGAAAGGTATTATAACTTTTGTGATGTCGAGGTGAAGGATTTCACTAGAAGAGCCGTAGAACTTCCACCATCGGGGCAAACCAAGATGGCAATTTTTCCGCCGTATTGTTTTAGTGTCAAGTAGATAAGCCATGAATGAGATAGCCTATTATTTTGTATTAGAAAGGTGGAGAACCATGCCTCGTTGGTAATCCCAATAATTAAAGGTTTTACAATGTGGGAAAGTGTTATCAAGCCGACGGGGAAGGCTTTGTGTTTCGACAAGTCTTCGATTCCAGTCTCGAGGACTAAGAACCTTTAGAATTTTAATGGTTGAATAAGAGGGCTCAACTCCTTGCTCATTTTTATAAAAGAAATGTTTGAACTCAATGAGCCGGTAACCCTAGGGATTGTCTCGGTAGTATTCTCAGCTTTTAGTACGATCCCGTGGCTTATAGTAACCAGCTTTTTCCCAAAGATATTTTGTATGGAGACATAAGGATCTTTATCATGATATCCTTGTTCAATTGTTATGATATTCTCGTGAGGCGCTTTTAACAAAATATTCTCAAGTCTCGTTTTTCTTAGGCCGTGCAAGCACAACTCGAGAGTTATCGCTTTATAAAGCCGTTTTGAGGAAGGGTTTTTTGGGAAGATTCTCCTTCCTCGGGTTTGAAATGATACTAATATTTTTTCCCGTGGGGATTTTACCTTCCGTCGTCGTTTGCTTGTGCTTCCTTGGTTTTGCATGGAGCTTTGGAAAGCTTGGATGAGCCGGGGTGTTTTAGGACTGACGAAGGATGCCTCGGAGATGGAAAGGAGCCATTCCCGAACTTCCCGTGTTCTATCAATAGAAGAGGTTTCACTCTCATTATTCGAACCGCATCGTACCAAGTCTTAATGGGTTTTTGTGTGGTGCATATGGTTTTTTCCGGAGGAGGACGGACTTTTCCTTATCTTTTGCCTTTCTAGGCATTTCGTAAGAAATTCACTGTTAAGAAGTCGTGGATAGAATTCTCTTTTCCTTTTATATGCTCAATATCAAATTCAAAAATGCTTAGGATAGATCGCCATCTAGCAAAAACATGTTTTACAAAGAATATTTTGGACATCCTTTTTAAAACGGCCTATTGCAACTCGACAATCAACACGTAATAAGAATTTTTTATTTAGTAAATCGATTGGAATTTTGTAATACAGAGAACAATGGATAAAACTTCCCGCTTTTATAGTAGAGTATTTTAACCGGGTATCGCTCCAATGCCCCGAGGTGAATCTAATAATGTGTTCCTTACCATTGTCGATCCGCTTTTAAGATACCTCCATAACCTTTGTTATCGCATCCGCCTCAACAATTTTAGGTAGGTCGTGGTTTGCTAAACTAAGGCAAGGGATTTCTAAGACACGAAGTTTTTATAGTCTTAATGTACTGGGTATGGAGACTCGCAAGGCGGTGGGTTTTTCTTTAGTCTATCATGGAGAGGTTTCGCAATCCCCGTTAGAGATTGGGATAAAAGTCTAAGACATAGTTTAAACTACCAAGAAACCTTTGTAGTTTAGTTTTGTCCAAGATTTTATCAGAAATTTGCTAGTGAATCGAGGGACTCGTCAATAGGGGTAATAGTGCCACATGACACAATTTGCCGAGAAATCTAATTTCGCTTGAAATAAGGAAATCTTTTTGCCGAAATAACAAGACCATTCTTTTTAATTAGATAGAAAAAAAGTCTTGAGGTTTTTAAAGTGTCGATCAATCGTGCTTCGAGTAAAACCAAAGACGTCATCAATGTAAACAATACAAAAGTCTCGAATAGTGGATCAAGATAACGCTCATAATCCTCCGGTACTCGTAGGGAGCATTTTTAAGGCCGAAAGGCATAACATTCCATTCATATTGGCCAAAAGGAAGCAAGAAAGGCCGTTTTATAACGATGTTGTGGCTTCGACCGTATTCGCTGTAATCCCGACTTCATATCGAATTTTGAGAAGATAAAGGCATGGTGTAATTTTTTGCATCGAGTCCTTTTTATCGGGTATTGATAACGGATCCAACGAAGGGCATCGCTTAGTGGTTTGTAATTTATGACCAGCCTAGGCGTGCCTCGCTCAATCTCTCTCAAGCTTTGTTGACGTAAAACGCCGCACGCCTCCAAGGGGAACGAGATTTGGAAATTAAGCCTTTCGCTCTCGAGAAATCTAATTTCTTCTCGACAATGGCGTCTCTAAGCTCGGCATTCATTTGGGGTAGGTCGAGCTTTGGTAGGGATAATTTTTTTCATTAAAATCGGGTTCATAAGGTAAGTCGACCATGTGTTGCTTCTATTCCGTAAGGCATCGGGCCTCGTGAGCAAACTTCTCTTTCGAGGAGACTTTGGAAGTCGCCACCCGAGTTTTTAGAATACTACCTTGTAATTGTTCCTCAATTTTTTGTAAATGGATCTTTTGTTTTAGATCATGTACGCCACTGCTTTCGATTGATAAGAGAGTTTATCTCACTATTATAAATTGGAGCTCCCCTTTATAATGTCGAGATTTCTAGTTTTGGGTTTTTCTAAAAAAAAGAAGTTAAGTTTTTTATTTTTGGTCTTGAAGGATATTCCATCATAATCGACACCGTAAGGAGTGATGAGATTTATGAAGGGCGTTCCCAAGATTACCGAATGGTGCATGTTTGTAACGAGGACAAAATGGCTTTTTAGGGAGAGGCCTCGATTCAATATGTCGGCATCCGTTTTTCCTCTATATGCATTTTGGTGTTGTTAGCGTAACCAAGTTTTTCCAAGGTTTTTTGGTGAAAGCGTTTGGGACGAGACCGGATTTAATGCAATTTAAATCGCTCCAAGATCAAACAAAGCTATAGTGTTGATTTTGAAGTCACCGGAGAACTCAAGTGTGATTTTTATGTAATACTTCCTAGAACCGATTTCTTTTAAAACAAAAAGGAAATCATCTCGGAACTTTGGGATATCGTCAGATCACTTTCACTAGGGACATCTCTGGGACTATATGAGAAGACAAAAGCCGGATAATGGCCGAGTCTTGTTGTTGCTTGGTCTTAAGGTCTTTTATATCGGTTTTAATGGTTTTAACTTTCACTCAAGGTCCCGTATGGTCCTTTCGGCTTCTTTCTAGAGTTTCTCTTTTCTAAGATAGAAGTGAGGTTATATGGTTCGTGGTGGCTCAAGAAGGAGGGTTAAGGTCCTTTTCTTTGAGGCTTTCTTCGAGGGATTTACGAAGACGTTCAAGGCATTGCTTTTGAAGAGCAAGGATTATTAATGTCCCGGATAACATCTAATATGAGGTTTTGTTCCGGGTGAGGACGCTTAGGGTAAAATCCTCATCATCACCGAAGAGGAGGAATCTATATCATCATCCCGAGGACCATAATTCTCACCCCGAATTATCGGCTTCCCTCATCGTAAGACTCTACTAAAAGAGCCGAAATTTTTCCTAGAGTTTCATCATCTAGGTCGAGGTTTTGGATTTTATTAGACATTCTACAAAATCTAGCCGTGTGACCTTTCTGCCGCACTTAAAACAAAGTTATGTTTTTAAGGTCGGGTCATGTAGTGGTCCTGTCGGGTGTTTCTTATGTGGCTTCCATTTTCGCTGCTCAAATGGTTTTCATGGAAGACTTTCTCAACCTTCTTATAGAACCTTCGTGCTTTATAGGGCTTTTGGTAATGGGTCGTTTTGCTACAATTCCCTTTACAAGTGTTAGTCCGAGGGGAAGAGACATCAAATTGTTGACAAGGAACCTAATTCCTTTTAGTCTCTTTTAACTCTCTTTTTAGGTGTTTTTGGAGCTTCAAATCTCGACATATTTGAAGGCCTTGCTTAGAGGTTACACTAACCAATTCACCGTAAGTTAGCCCGTCGTAAGGGGATAATATGTTCGCCAAAATCCCTCACGGATTCTCGTTTCTAACTTTTTCTCCTAATATGGTTGGAAGACCACTTAGAATTTTTCTTTCCAAAAGGGTCGATTAGAATCTTCTCTAAGCATAACCCCGGTTAGGAAGGTATTTTTGTACCACTCGGAAATCACTAAGTTTTTTGCATCTTAGGTTAGACAAAAGATCTCGCATTTTTGTCTCGAGATGGGAGGAATCTCCAATAAAGTGAAGTGATAAGGTGAATATGAGGGTCGAGACTGAATCTCGAATTGGTTCTCCATTTTGGTTAAGAATGGGAACCCCATCTTCGCTGTCTCGAATTGCATTCAAGATGTCTATCTATCGTTCTTTGGTGAGATAGAAATCCCACCATCCTTTTAGTCGGCCGAGAAGCCTCGCAATAAGGAGTTCCGGAATAGCTTTATCTCGATGTACCAGATTGGGTTTTGTAGGCATTTGAAGCCATCGTCATTTGCCGTAAAAGGTTTAAAATCTCGGTGTTCACTCATACCATCTATATTCCATTCATAGATGGAGGAGGCATTATATTTTGTCAACAATCGTGTTAGGTCGGCCGCCTATTTGAGATTCATTAGACCTTATTGGAATAACATCAAGAGGATTAGAATTTTGCCAAACAAGTTTAGCTAGTTCGTGTGTTTTAGGGCTAGTTTCCTGGACGTTGTCAGTAGCCTAAATCTAGGACACAAGCGAGTGTTATTCGGACCGTTTCTTCCTCAACTATTTTTGAAGTAGAAGGTTCAACCCTACTAATTTGGTCTCTAATAGCTCAAGAAATTCGCCTTTGAAGTCGTAATCTCCTTTGAGCCTTCGCGAAATCCGATACTGGTTTGAAAATTGGATTTCTGAGGCTTTTTTCTAAAGGAGTGGAGACTAGACTTGTCTCCGTTTTAAGGCTTTGTTTCTCAATTCTAGAAAGTTGTTTTCCTAGGGTGTGAAGACCGATATTAGTAAAATTGCTTTCAGGTGACAATGTTTTTAAGGTTCGTTGGGGCTTCTTCCCCGTGGCTTTTTAAGAGGGGGAGGCCTCTACCTTGTTATCACCTACTCGGGAAGTTAATCTGTCGTAAAGGAGGATGGTCGGGTCCAACTGAGCCATCCGGAGTTTCCGCATGTGTATCCTTCTATTGGTGTCGATAGGTTCTATAGATTTAAAGGGATAATTAATGTTATTATCGTAACTATAGAGTTCGAACCAATCAAAGAAAAGAATATGGGTTTGATGTTGTCCAACAAAGCCGTAGTAGCTATCTCTGGATCTTTTTACGAACTTCAAGAAAGTGCTCGAAGAACCATGTTCGCTTCGAGAGGTTATGTGGTGCATAAAAGTCTTTGTGAACTAAGTCTTTATCGATCTCAAAATCCTTTTCAAGGACGTTAAGCTCATTGCTAATATTCTCGCTATAACCGAGGCCGAGGGTGAGTCCGGGAGGGAGACTGCTCTTTCAAAGATAAACCGGGTGTGGAACTTGGGTTCCATATTCAACATTTTGAATGGAAGGCGAAGGTAAATCCGAGGTAGAATACCTTGGTCTTTCCGGCAATTGGTTCTAGGACAACTGATTTACCGCTTATAGTGTATGTTATTTTCTGGATGGAAGACGAGAAATTCTTCCTAGGTTTTCAACAGAGGAATGGTCGGAATACCTAGAGCTAGTGCTTCGTTAAAGCTAAGCTTAACACTACCATCGAGTATCGGATGATACGTTCAAGGCCTCAGATAGGGTTCCTCGGGAAGAGCCGGTGATCGCACTTCAGTTCAAGCAGCTTCCTCAAGGAACCAATCTTCGTGAAGACCGACATCGCTCCATTGGATTGGTCTAGGAATCCTTATGTTAGATCTAGAAAGACGGCTTGGAGGAGAAGAGTTTCTCCTTTTTTACCGTGTTGTATATTTCCAAGATTAAAAGCAGACATCACGGCTTTGTAATGGATTTTATAAATCAAAGCTACTGGGATAGAACCATCAAACATTTTATAGTTATGAGTTTTAATTTGTAAAAGTAAAGATGATAAGATATTCTTATCACTTAAAGAAACGCCGAGGTTAGGGTAACAATCAAAAGAGACTCGGACCCATGCATAAACTTGACTCTATGGTTCCTAGTAAGGAATCATTAAAGTCTTTGAAACGTCCATCTCTAAGGGCAACAAGGACAGAAGAATTTAATCCTTCTTTTGTTAGAGGTTTTAAACCAACTTGAACCAACCCTATATGGATGTAACGATAACCTTTATCGACATGTTTTTGCAAAGTACTAGATGAAAATAATTTTATAGTATCAATAGGTTTTGTTAAATGGATATCTCGCTCTCGGGGTTTTGATCACATAATCAGCTTTTAAAAATACTATACTTTTTCATTTTATAGATCCGGTCTTTATTAACTTTGGGTATCTCCCAATTGTCAATGTTTTCGCTCAAGGTTTTCTATAGTAAAGGTTTCATTCTTAACCAGCTTACTAGCTTTACCACCGCTCAACACGAGAAGAGAAGAGGATGGAGTTCCTCTGCTCCAAATAGAACTCATACTTCGAACTCGTAACTTAAACCAGAAATTTAACCGGAAAATGCCCTATAACCTACCCGCCGTTTAGGTAATCGTAGCCTTATGGTCTCGATCGCTCACACGGGACTTACCGCCTCTACAAACGTTAAAACAAGCAAGAGTAACAAGTAGGACATAAACAAGTTTCAAGTCTCGGAAAGTACCGAAAATGTATGATAAGTTTTATAAAGAACAAATATAACTACACCCCAATGGCTCGATACCAGATATACAACACAAAGAAAAGGAGAAACTCTTCTCCTCCAAACCGATCTTTCTAGATCTAACATAAGGATTCCTAGACCAATACAATGGAACGATGTCGCCTTTCCCGAAGATGGTTCCTCGAGGGAGCCGCCGAACCCGAAGTGCAATCACCAGCCTCTTCCGTAACCTAATACCGACCTCGAACGTGTCATACAATACTCGATGGTAGTGTTAAGCTTAGCTTTAACGTAAGCACTAGCTCTAGGTATTCCGACCATTCCTCTCGTTGAAAACCTAGGAAGAATTTCTCGTCTTCCATCGTAAAATAACATACACTATAAACGGCAAATCACCGTCCTAGAACCAATTACCCGGAAAGACCAAGGTATTCTACCTCGCATTTACCTTCGCCTTCCATTCAAAATGTTGAATATGGAACCCAAGTTCCACACCCGCTTATGCCGAAAGACAGCCTCCTCCAGACTCACCTCCCCCCGCTTATAACCCGAGAATATTAACAATGAGCTTAACGTCCTTGAAAAGGATTTTGAGATCGATAAAGACTTGGTTCACAAAGACTTTTATGCACCACATAACCTCTCGAAGCGAACATGGTTCTTCGAGCACTTTCTGAAGTTCGTAAAAAGATCCAAGATAGCTACTACAGCCTTTGTTGGACAACATCAAACCCATATTCTTTTCTTTCGATTGGTTCGAACTCTATAGTTCCGATAATAACATTAATTATCCCTTTAAATCTATAGAACCTATCAACACCAATAGAAGGATACCGTCTCTGGGAAACCCTGCATGGCTCCGCTCAAACCGACCATCCTCCTTTACGACGCATTAACTTCCCAAGAGGGTGATAACAAGGCAGAGGCCTCCCCTCTTAAAAAGCCACAGAAGAAGCCACAACGAACCTTAAAAACATTGTCCCGCAAAACAATTTTACTAATATCAGCCCTTCACACCCTAGGAAAACAACTTTCTAGAATCGAGAAACAAAGCCTTAAAAACAGACAAGTCTAGTCTCCACTCCTTTAGAAAAAGCCTCCGAAATCCAATTTTCAAACCGTATCGATTTCGCAGTAAGGCTCAAAAGGAAGTTACGACTTCAAAGACCGAATTTCTTCAAGCTATTAGAGACCAAATTAGTAGGGTTGAACCTTCTACTTCAAAAATAGTTGAGGAAGAAACGGTCCGTAATAACACCGGCCAGGTCCTAGATTTAGGCTACAACACCGATCCGGAAACTAGCCCTAAAACACCCGAACTAGCTAAACTTGTTGGGCAAAATTCTCGATCCTCTCGATGTTATTCCAATAAGGTCTAATGAATCTCAAATAGGAAAACAAACTCTAACACAATTGTTCAACCAAAATATAATGCCTCCTCTATCTATGAATGGAATATAGATGGTATGAGTGAACACCCGCATTTTAAACCTTTTACAAAGAAATGACGATGGCTTCAAATGCCTACAAAACCCAACTGGGTACATCGATAAAACTGCTACTTTAACTCCTTATTGCAGCTTCTCTTCGGCCAACTAAAAGGATGGTGGGATTTCTATCTCACCAAAGAACAAAGCAGACAGAC
This sequence comes from Beta corolliflora, assembly GCA_947648045.1. Lineage (NCBI taxonomy): Eukaryota > Viridiplantae > Streptophyta > Magnoliopsida > Caryophyllales > Amaranthaceae > Beta > Beta corolliflora. The sequence continues at coordinate 233,446 of CANSZD010002959.1, forward strand.
ATCTTGAATGCAATCTCATTAACCGAAGACGGGGTTCCCATTCTTAACCAAAATGGAGAACCAATTCAAGATTCCGTCTCGACCCTCATATTCACCTTATCACTTCACTTTATTCGAGATTCCTCCCATCTCGTAGACAAAAATGCGCATCTTTTGTCTAACCTAAGATGCAAAAAACTTAGTGATTTCCAAAGGGTACAAAAATACCTTCCTAACTGTGGTTATGCTTAGAGAAGATTCTAATCAACCCTTTTGGAAAGAAAAATTCCTAACGGGTCTTCCAACCATATTAGGAGAAAAAGTTAGAAACGTAATCCGTGAGGATTTTGGCGAACATATTATCCCTTACGACAGCTAACTTACTGGTGAATTGGTTAGTGTAACCTCTAAGCAAGGCCTTCAAATATGTCAAGATTCAAGCTCCAAAAACACCTAAAAAGAGAGTTAAAAGAGACTAAAAAGGAATTAGGTTCCTTCGTCAACAATTTGATGTCTCTTCCCTCGTACTAACACTTGTCAGAAGGGAATCGTAGCAAAACAACCCATTAACAAAAGCCCTATAAAGCACCGAAGGTTCTATAAGAAGGTCGAGAAAGTCTTCCATAGAAAACCATTTGAACAAATAAAATGGAAGCCACATAAGAAACACCAAAGTACCACTACAAAACCCGACCTTAAAAACATAACCTCGTTTTAAGTGCGGCAAGAAAGGTCACACGGCTAGATTTTGTAGAATGTCTAATAAAATCCAAAACCTCGACCTAGATGATGAAACTCTAGGAAAATTTCACTCTTTTAGTAGAGTCTTCTCGATGAGGAAACCGATAATTCACCGAGAATTATGGTCCTCGAGATGATGATGAGGATTTTACCCTAAACGTCCTCACCACTCGAACAAAACCTCATATTAGATGTTATCCAGACATTAATAATCCCGCTCTTCAAAAACAATACTTGAACGTCTTCGTAAATCCCTCGAAGAAAGCCCTAAAGAAAAGGACCTTAACCCTCCTTCTTCAAACCCCGAACCATATAACCTCACTTCTATCTTAGAAAAGAGAAACTCTAGAAAGAAGCCGTAAAGGACCATACAGACCTTCAGCCGAAGTTAAAACCATTAAAACCGATATAAAAGACCTTAAGACCAAGCAACAACAAGACTCACCATTATCCACTTTTGTCTTCTCATATAGTCCCGTATGTCCCTAGTGAAAGTGATCCCGACGATATCCCAAAAGTTCCAGTATGATTTCTTTTTGTTTTAAAAGAAATCAGCTCTAGGAAGTATTACATAAAAATCACACTCGAGTTCTCCAAAGGACTTCAAAATCAACACTATAGCTTTGTTTGACATCGGGAGCAGAATTAAATTGCATTAAATCCAGCCTCGTCCCAAAACGCTTTCACCAAAAAAAAAAAAACCTTGGAAAACTTAGTTCTCGCTAACAACACCAAAATGCATATAGAGGGAAAAAACAAGATGCCAACATATGAATCAAGGCCTCTCCCTAAAAAGCCATTTTGTCCTCGTTACAAACACGCACCATTCAGGAATCTTAGGAACGCCCTTCATAAATCTCATCACTCCTTACAAAGGTCAATTATGATGGAATATCCTTCAAGACCAAAAAATAAAAACTTAACTTCTTTTTTTAGAAAAACCTAAAACTAGAAATCTCAACATTATAAAGGCAAGCTCCATTTATAATAGTGAGATAAACTCTCTTATCAATCGAAAACAGAGTGACGTACATGATCTAAAACAAAAGATCCATTTACAAAAAATTGAGGAACAATTACAAGGTAGTATTCTAAAAACTCAGTAGCCGACTTCCAAAGTCTCCTCGAAAGAGAAGCTTGCTCCGAGCCGCCCAATGCCTTCGGAATAGAAAGCAACACATGGTCGACTTACCTTATGAATCCGATTTTGATGAAAAAAATATCCCTACCAAAGCTCGACCTACCCAAATGAATGCCGACTTAGAACGCCATTGTCGAGAAGAAATTAGATTTCTCGAGAGCAAAGGCATAATTTCCAAATCTCGCTCCCCTTGAGCCGTGCGGCGTTTTACGTCAACAAAGCTTCGGAGATTGAACGAGGCACGCCTAGGCCGGTCATAAATTACAAACCACTAAACGATGCCCTTCGTTGGATCCGTTATCCAATACCCAATAAAAAAGGACCCGATGCAAAAATTACACCATGCCTTTATCTTCTCAAAATTCGATATGAAGTCGTGGATTCTCGGCAAATACAGCATCAAGCCACAACATCGTTATAAAACGGCCTTTTACTGTTCCTTTTGGCCAATATGAATGGAATGTTATGCCTTTCGCCTTAAAAATGCTCCCTCCGAGTACCGTGAGGATTATGAACGATATCTTCAATCCCTATTCGACTTTTGTATTGTTTACATTGATGACGTGCCGGTTTACTCAAGCACGATTGATCAAAGCACTTTAAAAACCTCAAGACTTTTTTCTATCTAATTAAAAAGAATGGTCTTGTTATTTCAAGAAAAGATTTCCTTATTTCAAACCGAAATTAGATTTCTACCAAATTGTGTCATGTGGCACTATTACCCCTATTGATGAGTCCCTCCAATTCACTAGCAAATTTCCCGATAAAATCTTGGACAAAACTAAACTACAAAGGTTTCTTGGTAGTTTAAACTATGTCTTAGACTTTTATCCCAATCTCTCGCAGACTGCGAAACCTCTCCATGATGTAGACTAAAGAAAAACCCACCGCCTTGGTCCGATCTCCATACCCAGGCCGTTAAGACTATAAAAAACTCGTGTCTTAGAAATCCCTCGCCTTAGTTTAGCAAACCCCGACCTACCTAAAATTGTTGAGACAGATGCCAGAACAAAGGTTATGGAGGTATCTTAAAACAGATCGACAATGGTAAGGAACACATTATCGATTCACCTCGTGGCATTGGAACGATACCCAGCTAAAATACTCTACTATAAAGCAGAAGTTTTATCCATTGTTCTCTCGTATTACAAAGTTCCAATCCGATTTACTAAATAAAAAATTCTTATTACGTGTTGATTGTCAAGCCGCAAAAGCCGTTTTAAAAAAGGATGTCCAAAATATTGTCAGAAACATGTTTTTGCTAGATGGCAAAGCCTATCCTAAGCATTTTTGAATTTGATATCGAGCATATAAAAGGAAAAGAGAATTCTATCCCCGACTTCTTAACCCGTGAATTTCTTACGTAAATGCCTAGAAAGGCAAAAGATAAGGAAAAGTCCCGTCCTCCTCCGTAAAACCATATGCACCACACAAAAACCCATTAAGACTTGGTACGATGCGCTCGTAATAATGAGAGTGAAACCTCTTCTATTGATAGAACACGAGAAGTTCGAGAATGGCTCCTTTCCATCTCTCGAGCATCCTTCGTCCATCCTAAAACACCCCCAGCTCTTCCAAGCTTTCCAAAGCTCTATGCAAAAACCAAGGAAGCACAAGCAAAGCAAAGAACGGAAGGTAAAATCCCCACGGGAAAAAATATTAGTATCATTTCAAAACCCGAGGAAGGAGAATCTTCCCAAAAAACCCTTCCTCAAAAACAGCCTTTATAAAACCGATAACTCTCAAGTTGTGCCAGACAATGCCCTAAGAAAAACGAGACTTCGTAATATTTTGTTAAAACCGCCTCACGTAATATCATAACAATTGAACAAGGATATCATGATAAAGATCCTTATGTCTCTATACAAAATATCTTTGGGAAAACCGGTTCTATAAGCCCCGGGATCGTACTAAAACCGCAGTATCACTACCGGACAATCCTAGAGGTTACCGCTCCGCCGAGTTCAAACATTTCTTTTATAAAAATGAGCAAGCCGAGCCCTCTTATTCAACCATTAAAATTCTAAAGGTTCTTAGTCCTCAAGATCGGAATCAAGACTCCGTCGAAACACAAAGCCTTTCCCGTCGCCTTCAATAACACTTTCCCACATTGTAAAACCTTTAATTATTGGGATTACCAATGTGCATGGTTCTCCACCTTTCTAATACAAAATAATAGGCTATCTCATTCATGGCTTATCTACTTCAACACTAAAACAATACAAATAAAAATTGCCATCTTGGTTTGCCCAATGGTGGAAGTTCTACGGCTCTTCTAGTGAAATCCTTCACCCCGACATCACAAAAGTTATAATACCTTTCGAACCCAAGACAAACCTTCGTATATAGAAAGGCGTTTTCCCGCCTTATGTTTGTTTTCAATGAAGTTTTATCTTCCTTGGGTTTGTCAGCTGGTTCCTCGATATTAACCAGATCAAGGGGGCTTCGGGTCCTCCAAAGAAAATTTAAAATCGATGGTGGTCGAGCTCAATACACCACATTCTTCGAACCACCATCAAAGCATGGTTGAAGAAAATCAGAATATGCACAATGACTAATAGCCCGAAAATCACAGCAAATTCTTTGCTCGCATCGCCTAAAACCCCGAGGATTATGCCTGATCCTACGCCTAGCTAATAGTATGTCCGAATCTTCTATCACTTCGAACATCAATCAACAGCAGACTCCTCCATCCACCTTAGTGATGATGAAGAAGATACCGGTTTCCAGAAAAAAAAAAAAAAAAAAAAAAAAAAAAACTTATCCCGGTTATGTACCAAGTTCCACACCCAGCTTATGCCGAAAGACAGCCTCCTCCGACCACCCTCGCCTCGCTATAACCGAGAATATTAACAATGAGCTTAACGTCCTGAAAAGGATTTTGAGATCGATAAAGACTTGGTTCACAAAGACTTTTATGCACCACATAACCTCTCGAAGCGAACATGGTTCTTCGAGCACTTTCTTGAAGTTCGTAAAAAGATCCAAGATAGCTACTACAAACTTTGCTGGACAACATCAAACCCATATTCTTTTCTTTGATTGGTTCGAACTCTATAGCTTCGATAATAACATTAATTATCCCTTTAAATCTATAGAACCTATCAACACCAATAGAAGGATACCCGCTCTGGGAAACCCGCATGGCTCCGCTCAAACCGACCATCCTCCTTTACTGACGCATTAACTTCCCAAAGAGGTGATAACAAGGCAGAGGCCTCCCCTCTTAAAAAAGCCACAGAAGAAGCCACAACGAACCTTAAAAACATTGTCCCGCAAAACAATTTTACTAATATCGCCTTCACACCCTAGGAAAACAACTTTCTAGAATTGAGAAACAAAGCCTTAAAACAGACAAGTCTAGTCTCCACTCCTTTAGAAAAAGCCTCCGAAATCCAATTTTCAAACCGTATCGATTTCGCAGTAAGGCTCAAAAGGAAGTTACGACTTCAAAGACCGAATTTCTTCAAGCTATTGAGAGACCAAATTAGTAGGGTGAACCTTCTACTTCAAAAATAGTCGAGGAAGAAACGGTCCGTAATAACACCGTCAGGTCCTAGATTTAGGCTACAACACCGATCCGGAAACTAGCCCTAAAACACCCGAACTAGCTAAACTTGTTTGGCAAAATTCTCGATCCTCTCGATGTTATTCCAATAAGGTCTAATGAATCTCAAATAGAAAAGCAAATTCTAACACAATTGTTCAACCAAAATATAATGCCTCCTCTATCTATGAATGGAATATAGATGGTATGAGTGAACACCGGATTTTAAACCTTTTACAAAGAAATGACGATGGCTTCAAATGCCTACAAAACCCAACTCGGTACATCGATAAAACCGATACTTTAACTCCTTATTGCAGCTTCTCCGGCCAACTAAAAGGATGGTGGGATTTCTATCTCACCAAAGAACAAAGCAGATAGACATCTTGAATGCAATCTCGCATAATCACGAAGATGGGGTTCCCATTCTTAACCAAAATGGAGAACCAATTTAAGATTCCGTCTCGACCCTCATATTCACCTTATCACTTCACTTTATCGGAGATTCCTCCCATCTCGTAGACAAAAATGCATCTTTTGCCTAACCTAAGATGCAAAAAACTTAGTGATTTCCAAAGGGTACAAAAATACCTTTCCTAACCGGGGTTATGCTTAGAGAAGATTCTAATCAACCCTTTTGGAAAGAAAATTCCTAGCCGGTCTTCCAACCATATTAGGAGAAAAAGTTAGAAACGTAATCCGTGAGGATTTTCGCGAACATATTATCCCTTACGACAAGCTAACTTACTGTGAATTGGTTAGTATAACCTCTAAGCAAGGCCTTCAAATATGTCAAGATTTGAAGCTCCAAAAACACTTAAAAAGAGAGTTAAAAGAGACTAAAAAGGAATTAGGTTCCTTCGTCAACAATTTGATGTCTCTTCCCCTCGTACTAACACTCGTAAAGGGAATCGTAGCAAAACAACCCATTACCAAAAGCCCTATAAAGCACGAAGGTTCTATAAGAAGGTCGAGAAAGTCTTCCATAGAAAACCATTTGAACAAATAAAATGGAAGCCACATAAGAAACACCAACAAGACCACTACAAAACCCGACCTTAAAAACATAACCTCGTTTTAAGTGCGGCAAGAAAGGTCACACGGCTAGATTTTGTAGAATGTCTAATAAAATCCAAAACCTCGACCTAGATGATGAAACTCTAGGAAAAATTTCACTTCTTTTAGTAGAGTCTTCTCGATGAGGAAACCGATAATTCACCCCGAGAATTATGGTCCTCGAGATGATGATGAGGATTTTACCCTAAACGCCCTCACCACCGAACAAAACCTCATATTAGATGTTATCCAGACATTAATAATCCCGCTTCTTCAAAAACAATACCTTGAACGTCTTCGTAAATCCCTCGAAGAAAGCCCTAAAGAAAAGGACCTTAACCCTCCTTCTTCAAACCCCGAACCATATAACCTCACTTCTATCTTAGAAAAGAGAAACTCTAGAAAGAAGCCGTTAAAGGACCATACAGACCTTCGAGCCGAAGTTAAAACCATTAAAACCGATATAAAAGACCTTAAGACCAAGCAACAACAAGACTCACCATTATCCAAACTTTTGTCTTCTCATATAGTCCCGTATGTCCCTAAAGTGAAAGTGATCCCGACGATATCCCAAAAGTTCCGGATGATTTCCTTTTTGTTTTAAAAGAAATCGCCTCTAGGAAGTATTACATAAAAATCACACTTGAGTTCTCCAAAGGACTTCAAAATCAACACTATAGCTTTGTTTGATACCGGAGCAGCATTTAAATTGCATTAAATCCAGCCTCGTCCCAAAACGCTTTCACCAAAAAAAAAAACCTTGGAAAAACTTAGTTCTCGCTAACAACACCAAAATGCATATAGAGGGAAAAACAGATGCCAACATATTGAATCAAGGCCTCTCCCTAAAAAGCCATTTTGTCCTCGTTACAAACATGCACCATCTCAAGCATCTGGGAACGCCCTTCATAAATCTCATCACTCCTTACAGTTGTCAATTATGATGGAATATCCTTCAAGACCAAAAATAAAAAACTTAACTCCTTTTTTAGAAAAACCTAAAACTAGAAATCTCAACATTATAAAGGCAAGCTCCATTTATAATAGTGAGATAAACTCTCTTATCAATCGAAAACAGAGTGACGTACATGATCTAAAACAAAAGATCCATTTACAAAAAATCGAGGAACAATTACAAGGTAGTATTCTAAAAACTCGTGTAGCCGACTTCCAAAGTCTCCCTCGAAAGAGAAGTTTGCTTCCGAGCCGCCCAATGCCTTCGGAATAGAAAGCAACACATGGTCGACTTACCTTACGAACCCGATTTTGATGAAAAAAATATCCCTACCAAAGCTCGACCTACCCAAATGAATGCCGACTTAGAACGCCATTGTCGAGAAGAAATTAGATTTCTCGAGAGCAAAGGCTTAATTTCCAAATCTCGCTCCCTTGAGCCGTGCGGCGTTTTACGTCAACAAAGCTTCGTAGATTGAACGAGGCACGCCTAGGCCGGTCATAAATTACAAACCACTAAACGATGTCCTTCGTTGGATCCGTTATCCAATACCCAATAAAAAGGACCCGATGCAAAAATTACACCATGCCTTTATCTTCTCAAAATTCGATATGAAGTCGGATTCTCGGCAAATACAGAGCAAGCCACAACATCGTTATAAAACGGCCTTTACTGTTCCTTTTGGCCAATATGAATGGAATGTTATGCCTTTCGGCCTTAAAAATGGTCCCTCCGAGTACCGAGAGGATTATGAACGATATCTTCAATCCCTATTCGTACTTTTGTATTGCTTACATTGATGACGTGGCCGGTTTACTCAAGCACGATTGATCAAAGACTTTAAAAACCTCAAGACTTTTTTCTATCTAATTAAAAAGAATGGTCTTGTTATTTCAAAGAAAAAGATTTCCTTATTTCAAACCGAAATTAGATTTCTCGCCAAATTGTGTCATGTGGCACTATTACCCCTATCGATGTGTCCCTCCAATTCACTAGCAAATTTCCCCGATAAAATCTTGGACAAAACTAAACTACAAAGGTTTCTTGGTAGTTTAAACTATGTCTTAGACTTTTATCCCAATCTCTCGCAGACTGCGAAACCTCTCCATGATAGACTAAAGAAAAACCCACCGCCTCGGTCCGATCTCCATACCCGTGCCGTTAAGACTATAAAAACTCGTGTCTTAGAAATCCCTCGCCTTAGTTTAGCAAACCCCCGACCTACCTAAAATTGTTGAGACAGATGCCAAGAACAAAGGTTATGGAGGTATCTTAAAACAGATCGACAATGGTAAGGAACACATTATCGATTCACCTCGTGGCATTGGAACGATACCCAGCTAAAATACTCTACTATAAAGCAGAAGTTTTATCCATTGTTCTCTCGTATTACAAAATTCCAATCCGATTTACTAAATAAAAAATTCTTATTACGTGTTGATTGTCAAGCCGCAAAAGCCGCTTTTAAAAAAGGATGTCCAAAATATTGTCAAAAACATGTTTTTGCTAGATGGCGCCTATCCTAAGCATTTTTGAATTTGATATCGAGCATATAAAAGGAAAAGAGAATTCTATCCCCGACTTCTTAACCCGTGAATTTCTTACGTAAAATGCCTAGAAAGGCAAAAGATAAGGAAAAGTCCCGTCCTCCTCCGTAAAAAAACCATATGCACCACACAAAAACCCATTAAGACTTGGTACGATGCGCTCGTAATAATGAGAGTGAAACCTCTTCTATTGATAGAACACAGAAGTTCAGAATGGCTCCTTTCCATCTCTCGAGCATCCTTCGTCCATCCTAAAACACCCCCAACTCATCCAAGCTTTCCAAAGCTCTATGCAAAACCAAGGAAGCACAAGCAAAGCAAAGAACGGAAGGTAAAATCCCCACGGGAAAAAATATTAGTATCATTTCAAAACCCGAGGAAGGAGAATCTTCCCAAAAAACCCTTCCTCAAAAAACACTTTATAAAACTCGATAACTCTCAAGTCAGGCTTCGGACAAACCTAAGAAAAACGAGACTTCGTAATATTTTGTTAAAACCGCCTCACGTAATATCATAACAATTGAACAAGGATATCATGATAAAGATCCTTATGTCTCTATACAAAATATCTTTGGGAAAACTCGGTTCTATAAGCCCCGGGATCGTACTAAAACCGCAGAATACTACCGTACAATCCTAGAGGTTACCGGCTCCGCCGAGTTCAAACATTTCATTTATAAAAATGAGCAAGCCGAGCCCTCTTATTCAACCATTAAAATTCTAAAGGTTCTTAGTCCTCAAGATCGGAATCAAGACTCCGTCGAAACACAAAGCCTTCCCCGTCGCCTTCAATAACACTTTCCCACATTGTAAAACCTTTAATTATCGGGATTACCAACAGCATGGTTCTCCACCTTTCTAATACAAAATAATAGGCTATCTCATTCATGGCTTATCTACTTCAACACTAAAACAATACAAATGTAAAATTGCCATCTTGGTTCGCCCAATGGTGGAAGTTCTACGCTCTTCTAGTGAAATCCTTCACCCCCGACATCACAAAAGTTATAATACCTTTCGAACCCAAGCACAAACCTTCGTATATAGAAAGGCGTTTCCCGCCTTATGTTTGTTTTCAATGAAGTTTTATCTTCCTTGGGCTCACGCTGGTTCCTCGATATTAACCAGATCAAGGGGGCTCGGGTCCTCCAAAGAAAATTTAAAATCGATGGTGGTCGAACTTCAATACACCACGCCTATTCTTGAACCAGCCCATCAAAGCATGGTTGAAGAAAATCAGTAACACTGTACAATGACTACAAGGCCGTAACAATCTCGCTCGCCCGAAAATCACAGTAAATTCTTTGCTCGCATCGCCTAAAACCCCTGAGGATTATGCTCTGATCCTACGACAGCCTAGCTAATAGTATGTCCGAATCTTCTATCACTTCTAACATCAATCAACAGCAGACTCCTCCATCCACCTTAGTGATGATGAAGAAGATACCGGTTTCCGTACTTAAAAAAAAAAAAAAAAAAAAAAAAAAAAATGAATATTTCACTATCTTCAAGCCTCATCGAGACAAAATCTCCGCATCAACAAAGACAAAAGTCAAAAGCAAGCTTAAACAAAGGTGAAGCATTACTATTCTTCAACAAAAGAAAAGCATCAAAAGACAAAACAAGAAACAAAGATAAAGCGTAAGATGATTGTTCATCAACAGCTTCTTCAACATGACAAAGATTACTCTTCCTCGCCTATAAAATGAGGCTTCTCCTTCGCTCAAGGCGAGAGGAGAACACAAAGAATACAAGCTCCTCTAAAAATCTCTCTCTCTCCCTCTTTCTCTCTCATAAAATTGTAACACTCTTTAAAGTTTCAGCTCTATTCAAGACTCTCTCGTAAGTCTTATCTCAGTAAAACCAATGGCCGGTGCTCAACCGCCTTACTTTACTTTATGCTTTATGTTTTAAGTTTTAAACTCGTTAAAATCCCCGCATCCCCCGGCGTTATCCCGGTATCGAGCCATGGGGTGTAGTTATATTTGTTCTTTATAAAACTTATCCTTCGCTTTCGCACTTTCCGCACTTGAAACTTGTTTATGTCCTACTTGTTACTCGCTTGTTTTAACGTTTGTAGAGGCAAAGAAGTCCCGTGTGAGGCAATGCACCATAAGGCTACAGCTACCTAAACGACGGGTAGGTTATGGGCATTTTCCTAAGCTAAATTCTCGGTTTAAGTTCCGGTTCGAAGTATGAGTTCTATTTGGGAACAGAGGAACTCCATCCTCTTCTCGTGGTAGCAAAGGGTAAAGCTAGTAAACCGGTTAAGAATGAAACCTTTACTATAGAAAACCTCGAGAGCAAAACATCGACAATTGGGAGATACCCAAAGTTAATAAAGACCGGATCTATAAAATGAAAAAGTATAGTATTTTTAAAACCGATTATGTGATCAAAACCCAAGAACGAGATATCCATTTAACAAAACCTATTGATACTATAAAATTATTTTCATCTAGTACTTTGCAAAAACATGTCGATAAAGGTTATCGTTACATCCATATAGGGTGGGTTCAAGTTGGTTTAAAACCTCTAACAAAAGAAGGATTAAATTCTTCCCCGTCCTTGTCGCCCTTTAGAGATGGACGCTTTAAAGACTTTAATGATTCCTTACTAGGAACCATAGAGTCAAGTTTATGCATGGGTCCAACTTCTTTTTGATTGTTACCCTAACTTCAACTGCTTTCTTTAAGTGATAAGAATATCTTATCATCTTTACTTTTACAAATTAAAACTCATAACTATAAAATGTTTGATGGTTCTATCCCAAAGAGCTTTGATTTATAAAATCCATTACAAAGCCATGATGTCTCGCTTTAATACCGGAAATATACAACACAAGAAAAAGGAGAAACTCTTCTCCTCCAAACCGATCTTTCTAGATCTAACATAAGGATTCCTAGACCAATACAATGGAACGATGTCGCCTTTCCCGAAGATCGGTTCCCGAGGGAGCCGCCGAACCCGAAGTGCAATCACCGCCTCTTCCGTAACCTAATACCGACCTTGAACGTGTCATACAATACTGATGGTAGTGTTAAGCTTAGCTTTAATGTAAGCACTAGCTCTAGGTATTCCGACCATTCCTCTCGTTGAAAACCTAGGAAGAATTTCTCGTCTTCCATCGTAAAATAACATACACTATAAACGGCAAATCACCGTCCTAGAACCAATTACCCTGAAAGACCAAGGTATTCTACCTCGCATTTACCTTCGCCTTCCATTCAAAATGTTCAATATGGAACCCAAGTTCCACACCCAGCTTATGCCGAAAGACAGCCTCCTCCAGACTCACCCTCACCCTCGCTTATAACCGAGAATATTAACAATGAGCTTAACGTCCTGAAAAGGATTTTGAGATCGATAAAGACTTGGTTCACAAAGACTTTTATGCACCACATAACCTCTCGAAGCGAACATGGTTCTTCGAGCACTTTCGAAGTTCGTAAAAAGATCCAAGATAGCTACTACAAACTTTGCTTGACAACATCAAACCCATATTCTTTTCTTCGATTGGTTCGAACTCTATAGTTCCGATAATAACATTAATTATCCCTTTAAATCTATAGAACCTATCAACACCAATAGAAGGATACCTGTCTGGGAAACCCGCATGGCTCCGCTCAAACCGACCATCCTCCTTTACGACGCATTAACTTCCCAAAAGAGGTGATAACAAGGTAGAGGCCTCCCCTCTTAAAAAAGCCACAGAAGAAGCCACAACGAACCTTAAAAACATTGTCCCGCAAAACAATTTTACTAATATCGCCTTCACACCCTAGGAAAACAACTTTCTAGAATCGAGAAACAAAGCCTTAAAACAGAGACAAGTCTAGTCTCCACTCCTTTAGAAAAAGCCTCCGAAATCCAATTTTCAAACCGTATCGATTTCGCAGAAGGCTCAAAAGGAAGTTACGACTTCAAAGACCGAATTTCTTCAAGCTATTAGAGACCAAATTAGTAGGGTTGAACCTTCTACTTCAAAAAATAGTCGAGGAAGAAACGGCCCGTAATAACACCGCCAGGTCCTAGATTTAGGCTACAACACCGATCCGGAAACTAGCCCTAAAACACCCGAACTAGCTAAACTTGTTTGGCAAAATTCCGATCCTCTCGATGTTATTCCAATAAGGTCTAATGAATCTCAAATAGGAAAACAAACCTCTAACACAATTGTTCAACCAAAATATAATGCCTCCTCTATCTATGAATGGAATATAGATGGTATGAGTGAACACCCGCATTTTAAACCTTTTACAAAGAAATGACGATGGCTTCAAATGCCTACAAAACCCAACTCGGTACATCGATAAAACCGATACTTTAACTCCTTATCGTGAGCTTCTCTCGCCAACTAAAAGGATGGTGGGATTTCTATCTCACCAAAGAACAAGCAGATAGACATCTTGAATGCAATTCGGATAATCGAAGATGGGGTTCCCATTCTTAACCAAAATGGAGAACCAATTCAAGATTCCGTCTCGACCCTCATATTCACCTTATCACTTCACTTTATGGAGATTCCTCCCATCTCGTAGACAAAAATGCGATCTTTTGTCTAACCTAAGATGCAAAAAACTTAGTGATTTCCAAAGGGTACAAAAATACCTTCCTAACTGTGGTTATGCTTAGAGAAGATTCTAATCAACCCTTTTGGAAAGAAAAATTCCTAGCCGGTCTTCCAACCATATTAGGAGAAAAAGTTAGAAATGTAATCCGTGAGGATTTTGGCGAACATATTATCCCTTACGACAGGACTAACTTACGGTGAATTGGTTAGTGTAACCTCTAAGCAAGGCCTTCAAATATGTCAAGATTTGAAGCTCCAAAAACACCTAAAAAGAGAGTTAAAAGAGACTAAAAAGGAATTAGGTTCCTTCTGTCAACAATTTGATGTCTCTTCCCCTCGTACTAACACTCGTAAAGGGAATTGTAGCAAAACAACCCATTACCAAAAGCCCTATAAAGCACGAAGGTTCTATAAGAAGGTCGAGAAAGTCTTCCATAGAAAACCATTTGAACAAACAAAAATGGAAGCCACATAAGAAACACCAACAGCACCACTACAAAACCCGACCTTAAAAACATAACCCGTTTTAAGTGCGGCAAGAAAGGTCACACGGCTAGATTTTGTAGAATGTCTAATAAAATCCAAAACCTCGACCTAGATGATGAAACTCTAGGAAAAATTTCAGCTCTTTTAGTAGAGTCTTCTGATGAGGAAACCGATAATTCAACTGAGAATTATGGTCCTCAGGATGATGATATAGATTCCTCCTCTTCAGCTGATGATGAGGATTTTACCCTAAACGTCCTCACCACTGAACAAAACCTCATATTAGATGTTATCCAAGACATTAATAATCCCGCTCTTCAAAAACAATACCTTGAACGTCTTCGTAAATCCCTCGAAGAAAGCCCTAAAGAAAAGGACCTTAACCCTCCTTCTTCAAACCCCGAACCATATAACCTCACTTCTATCTTAGAAAAGAGAAACTCTAGAAAGAAGCCGTAAAGGACCATACAGACCTTCAGTCAAGTTAAAACCATTAAAACCGATATAAAAGACCTTAAGACCAAGCAACAACAAGACTCACCATTATCCAGCTTTTGTCTTCTCATATAGTCCCGTATGTCCCTAGTGAAAGTGATCCCGACGATATCCCAAAAGTTCCGATGATTTCCTTTTGTTTTAAAAGAAATCGGCCCTAGGAAGTATTACATAAAAATCACACTTGAGTTCTCCAAAGTGACTTCAAAATCAACACTATAGCTTTGTTTGACATCGGAGCGCATTTAAATTGCATTAAATCCAGCCTCGTCCCAAAACGCTTTCACCAAAAAAACCTTGGAAAAACTTAGTTCTCGCTAACAACACCAAAATGCATATAGAGGGAAAAAAAGATGCCAACATATTCAATCAAGGCCTCTCCCTAAAAAGCCATTTTGTCCTCGTTACAAACATGCACCATTCAAGAATCTTGGGAACGCCCTTCATAAATCTCATCACTCCTTATAAAGTGTCAATTATGATGGAATATCCTTCAAGACCAAAAAAATAAAAACTTAACTTCTTTTTTTAGAAAAACCCAAAACTAGAAATCTCAACATTATAAAGGCAAGCTCCATTTATAATAGTGAGATAAACTCTCTTATCAATCGAAAAACAGAGTGACGTACATGATCTAAAACAAAAGATCCATTTACAAAAATTGAGGAACAATTACAAGGTAGTATTCTAAAAACTCAGTAGCCGACTTCCAAAGTCTCCTCGAAAGAGAAGTTTGCTCTGAGCTGCCCAATGCCTTCTGGAATAGAAAGCAACACATGGTCGACTTACCTTATGAACCCGATTTTGATGAAAAAAATATCCCTACCAAAGCTCGACCTACCCAAATGAATGCCGACTTAGAACGCCATTGTCAAGAAGAAATTAGATTTCTCGAGAGCAAAGGCTTAATTTCCAAATCTCGCTCCCTTGGAGCCGTGCGGCGTTTTACGTCAACAAAGCTTCGAGATTGAACGAGGCACGCCTAGGCCGGGTCATAAATTACAAACCACTAAACGATGCCCTTCGTTGGATCCGTTATCCAATACCCAATAAAAAGGACCCGATGCAAAAATTACACCATGCCTTTATCTTCTCAAAATTCGATATGAAGTCGATTCTCGGCAAATACGGATCAAGCCACAACATCGTTATAAAACGGCCTTTTACCGTTCCTTTTGGCCAATATGAATGGAATGTTATGCCTTTCGGCCTTAAAAATGCTCCCTCTGAGTACCAGAGGATTATGAACGATATCTTCAATCCCTATTCAGACTTTTGTATTGTTTACATTGATGACGTGGCCGGTTTACTCAAGCACGATTGATCAAGACTTTAAAAACCTCAAGACTTTTTTCTATCTAATTAAAAAGAATGGTCTTGTTATTTCAAAGAAAAAGATTTCCTTATTTCAAACCGAAATTAGATTTCTCGGCCAAATTGTGTCATGTGGCACTATTACCCCTATCGAGAGTCCCTCCAATTCACTAGCAAATTTCCCCGATAAAATCTTGGACAAAACTAAACTACAAAGGTTTCTTGGTAGTTTAAACTATGTCTTAGACTTTTATCCCAATCTCTCGCAACCGCGAAACCTCTCCATGATAGACTAAAGAAAAACCCACCGCCTGGGTCCGATCTCCATACCCGTGCCGTTAAGACTATAAAAACTCGTGTCTTAGAAATCCCTCGCCTTAGTTTAGCAAACCCCGACCTACCTAAAATTGTTGAGACAGATGCCGCAAGAACAAAGGTTATGGAGGTATCTTAAAACAGATCGACAATGGTAAGGAACACATTATCGTATTCACCTCGGGGCATTGGAACGATACCCAGCCTAAAATACTCTACTATAAAGCAGAAGTTTTATCCATTGTTCTCTCGGATTACAAAATTCCAATCCGATTTACTAAATAAAAAATTCTTATTACGTGTTGATTGGTCAAGCCGCAAAAGCCGTTTTAAAAAAGGATGTCCAAAATATTGTCAGTAAAAACATGTTTTTGCTAGATGGCAGCCTATCCTAAGCATTTTTGAATTTGATATCGAGCATATAAAAGGAAAAGAGAATTCTATCCCCGACTTCTTAACCCGTGAATTTCTTACGTAAATGCCTAGAAAGGCAAAAGATAAGGAAAAGTCCCGCTCCTCCTCCGTAAAAAAACCATATGCACCACACAAAAACCCATTAAGACTTGGTACGATGCAGCCCGTAATAATGAGAGTGAAACCTCTTCTATTGATAGAACACAGAAGTTCAGAATGGCTCCTTTCCATCTCTCGAGCATCCTTCGTCCATCCTAAAACACCCCCAACTCATCCAAGCTTTCCAAAGCTCTATGCAAAACCAAGGAAGCACAAGCAAAGCAAAGAACGGAAGGTAAAATCCCCACGGGAAAAAAATATTAGTATCATTTCAAAACCCGAGGAAGGAGAATCTTCCCAAAAACCCTTCCTCAAAAACAAACTTTATAAAACCGATAACTCTCAAGTCGGGCTTGCACAACCTAAGAAAAACGAGACTTCGTAATATTTTGTTAAAACCGCCTCACGTAATATCATAACAATTGAACAAGGATATCATGATAAAGATCCTTATGTCTCTATACAAAATATCTTTGGGAAAAATCGGTTCTATAAGCCCCGGGATCGTACTAAAACCGCAGAATACTACCGCACAATCCTAGAGGTTACCGGCTCCGCTGAAGTTCAAACATTTCTTTTATAAAAATGAGCAAGCCGAGCCCTCTTATTCAACCATTAAAATTCTAAAGGTTCTTAGTCCTCAAGACTCGGAATCAAGACCTCGTCGAAACACAAAGCCTTCCCCCGTCGCCTTCAATAACACTTTCCCACATTGAAAAACCTTTAATTATCGGGATTACCAACAGGCATGGTTCTCCACCTTTCTAATACAAAATAATAGGCTATCTCATTCATGGCTTATCTACTTCAACACTAAAACAATACAAATTTAAAAATTGCCATCTTGGTTTGCCCAATGGTGGAAGTTCTACGGCTCTTCTAGTGAAATCCTTCACCCCGACATCACAAAAAGTTATAATACCTTTCGAACCCAAAGACAAACCTTCGGATATAGAAAGGCGTTTTCCCGCCTTATGTTTGTTTTCAATGAAGTTTTATCTTCCTTGGGTTTGTCGATGGTTCCTCGATATTAACCAGATCAAGGGGGCTTGGTCCTCCAAAGAAAATTTAAAATCGATGGTGGTCGAACTTCAATACACCACAGCCTATTCTCGAACCACCATCAAAGCATGGTTGAAGAAAAACTCAGAATACTGTGTACAATGACTACAGGGCCGTAACAATCTCGCTGCCCGAAAATCACAGTAAATTCTTTGCTCGCATCGCCTAAAACCCCTGAGGATTATGCTCTGATCCTACGACGCCTAGCTAATAGTATGTCCGAATCTTCTATCACTTCGAACATCAATCAACAAGCAGACTCCTCCATCCACCTTAGTGATGATGAAGAAGATACTAGTTTCCGAGACTTAAAAAAAAAAAAAAAAAAAAAAAAAATGAATATTTCACTATCTTCAAGCCTCATCAGACAAAATTTCCGCATCAACAAAGAAAAAGTCAAAAGCAAAGTTAAAAACAATGTGAAGCATTACTATTCTTCAACAAGAAAAGCATCAAAAGACAAAACAAGAAATGTATAAAGCGTAAGACGATTGTTCATCAACAGCTTCTTCAACATGACAAAGATTACTCTTCCTCGCCTATAAAATGAGGCTTCTCCTTCCGCTCAAGGCAGAGCAGAACACAAAGCAATACAAGCTCCTCTAAAAATCTCTCTCTCCCTCTTTCTCTCTCATAAAATTGTAACACTCTTTAAAGTTTCGGCCCATTCAAGACTCTCTCGTAAGTCTTATCTCGAAAAACCAATGGCCGGCTCAACCGCCTTACTTTACTTTATGCTTTATGTTTTAAGTTTTAAACTTTGTTAAACTCCCCGCATCCCCGGCGTTATCCCGGTATCGAGCCATTGGGGTGTAGTTATATTTGTTCTTTATAAAACTTATCCTTCGCTTTCGCACTTTCCGGACTTGAAACTTGTTTATGTCCTACTTGTTACTCGCTTGTTTTAATGTTTGTAGAGGCAAAGTAAGTCCCGTGTGAGGCAAGTCGACCATAAGGCTACAGCTTACCTAAACGGCGGGTAGGTTATAGGGCATTTTCCGGTTAAATTTCCTGGTTTAAGTTCCGGGTTCGAAGTATGAGTTCTATTTGGAACAAGAGGAACTCCATCCTCTTCTCGTGGTAAAGAAGTGGTAAAGCTAGTAAACCGGTTAAGAATGAAACCTTTACTATAGAAAACCTCGAGCAAAACATTGACAATTGGGAGATACCCAAAGTTACTAAAGACCGATCTATAAAATGAAAAAGTATAGTATTTTTAAAACCGATTATGTGATCAAAACCCAAGAACGAGATATCCATTTAACAAAACCTATTGATACTATAAAATTATTTTCATCTAGTACTTTGCAAAAACATGTCGATAAAGGTTATCGTTACATCCATATAGGGTTGGTTCAAGTTGGTTTAAAACCTCTAACAAAAGAAGGATTAAATTCTTCGTCCTTCGTTGCCCTTTAGAGATGGACGTTTCAAAGACTTTAATGATTCCTTACTAGGAACCATAGAGTCAAGTTTATGCATGGGTCCATCTCTTTTGATTGTTACCCTAACTTCGGCGTTTCTTTAAGTGATAAGAATATCTTATCATCTTTACTTTTACAAATTAAAACTCATAACTATAAAATGTTTGATGGTTCTATCCCAAGAGCTTTGATTTATAAAATCCATTACAAAGCCATGATGTTTGCTTTTAATACCGGAAATATACAACACAAGAAAAAGGAGAAACTCTTCTCCTCCAAACCGATCTTTCTAGATCTAACATAAGGATTCCTAGACCAATACAATGGAACGATGTCGCCTTCCCGAAGATTGGCTCTCGAGGGAGCCGCCGAACCCGAAGTGCAATCACCGCCTCTTCCGTAACCTAATACCGACCTTGAACGTGTCATACAATACTCGATGGTAGTGTTAAGCTTAGCTTTAACGTAAGCACTAGCTCTAGGTATTCCGACCATTCCTCTCGTTGAAAACCTAGGAAGAATTTCTCGTCTTCCATCGAAAATAACATACACTATAAACGGCAAATCAGCTGTCCTAGAACCAATTACCCGGAAAGACCAAGGTATTCTACCTCAGATTTACCTTCGCCTTCCATTCAAAATGTTGAATATGGAACCCAAGTTCCACACCCAGTTTATGCTGAAAGACAGTCTCCTCCAGACTCACCCTCGCCTCAATTATAACTTGAGAATATTAACAATGAGCTTAACGTCCTTGAAAAGGATTTTGAGATCGATAAAGACTTGGTTCACAAAGACTTTTATGCACCACATAACCTCTCGAAGCGAACATGGTTCTTCGAGCACTTTCTTGAAGTTCGTAAAAAGATCCAAGATAGCTACTACGGCTTTGTTGGACAACATCAAACCCATATTCTTTTCTTTGATTGGTTCGAACTCTATAGTCTCGATAATAACATTAATTATCCCTTTAAATCTATAGAACCTATCAACACCAATAGAAGGATACCCGTCTGGGAAACTCCGGATGGCTCCGTTCAAACCGACCATCCTCCTTTACGACGCATTAACTTCCCAAGAGGGTGATAACAAGGTAGAGGCCTCCCCTCTTAAAAAGCCACAGGAAGAAGCCACAACGAACCTTAAAAACATTGTCCTGCAAAACAATTTTACTAATATCAGTCTTCACACCCTAGGAAAACAACTTTCTAGAATTGAGAAACAAAGCCTTAAAACAGAGACAAGTCTAGTCTCCACTCCTTTAGAAAAAAGCCTCCGAAATCCAATTTTCAAACCGTATCGTATTTCGCATAAGGCTCAAAAGGAAGTTACGACTTCAAAGATCGAATTTCTTCAAGCTATTAGAGACCAAATTAGTAGGGTTGAACCTTCTACTTCAAAAATAGTTGAGGAAGAAACGGTCCGTAATAACACCGCCTGTGTCCTAGATTTAGGCTACAACACCGATCCGGAAACTAGCCCTAAAACACCCGAACTAGCTAAACTTGTTTGGCAAAATTTCGATCCTCTTGATGTTATTCCAATAAGGTCTAATGAATCTCAAATAGGCAACATCCTAACACAATTGTTCAACCAAAATATAATGCCTCCTCTATCTATGAATGGAATATAGATGGTATGAGTGAACACCCGATTTTAAACCTTTTACAAAGAAATGACGATGGCTTCAAATGCCTACAAAACCCAACTGTACATCGATAAAACTGTTACTTTAACTCCTTATTGCAGGCTTCTCTCGGCCAACTAAAAGGATGGTGGGATTTCTATCTCACCAAAGAAGCAGCAGATAGACATCTTGAATGCAATTCGGACAATCGAAGATGGGGTTCCCATTCTTAACCAAAATGGAGAACCAATTCAAGATTCCGTCCTCGACCCTCATATTCACCTTATCACTTCACTTTATTGGAGATTCCTCCCATCTCGTAGACAAAAATGCGGATCTTTTGTCTAACCTAAGATGCAAAAAACTTAGTGATTTCCAAGTGGTACAAAAATACCTTCCTAACCGGGGTTATGCTTAGAGAAGATTCTAATCAACCCTTTTGGAAAGAAAAATTCCTAGCCGGTCTTCCAACCATATTAGGAGAAAAAGTTAGAAACAAGTAATCCGTGAGGATTTTGGCGAACATATTATCCCTTACGACAGGCTAACTTACGGTGAATTGGTTAGTATAACCTCTAAGCAAGGCCTTCAAATATGTCAAGATTTGAAGCTCCAAAAACACCTAAAAAGAAAGTTAAAAGAGACTAAAAAGGAATTAGGTTCCTTCGTCAACAATTTGATGTCTCTTCCCCTCGTACTAACACTTGTAAAGGGAATTGTAGCAAAACAACCCATTACCAAAAGCCCTATAAAGCACGAAGGTTCTATAAGAAGGTTGAGAAAGTCTTCCATAGAAAACCATTTGAACAAGTGAAAATGGAAGCCACATAAGAAACACCAACAGACCACTACAAAACCCGACCTTAAAAACATAACCTGTTTTAAGTGCGGCAAGAAAGGTCACACGGCTAGATTTTGTAGAATGTCTAATAAAATCCAAAACCTCGACCTAGATGATGAAACTCTAGGAAAAATTTCAGCTCTTTTAGTAGAGTCTTCGATGAGGAAACCGATAATTCAATTCGAGAATTATGGTCCTCGGGATGATGATATAGATTCCTCCTCTTCGGTGATGATGAGGATTTTACCCTAAACGTCCTCACCACCGAACAAAACCTCATATTAGATGTTATCCAAGACATTAATAATCCCGCTCTTCAAAAACAATACCTTGAACGTCTTCGTAAATCCCTCGAAGAAAGCCCTAAAGAAAAGGACCTTAACCCTCCTTCTTCAAACCCCGAACCATATAACCTCACTTCTATCTTAGAAAAGAGAAACTCTAGAAAGAAGCCGGAAAAGGACCATACGGGACCTTCGAGTGAAGTTAAAACCATTAAAACCGATATAAAAGACCTTAAGACCAAGCAACAACAAGACTCGGCCATTATCCAGCTTTTGTCTTCTCATATAGTCCCAGATGTTCCCTAGTGAAAGTGATCCTGACGATATCCCAAAAGTTCCAGATGATTTCCTTTTTGTTTTAAAAGAAATCAGTTCTAGGAAGTATTACATAAAAATCACACTTGAGTTCTCCAGTGACTTCAAAATCAACACTATAGCTTTGTTTGATCTTTGGAGCAGATTTAAATTGCATTAAATCCAGTCTCATCCCAAAACGCTTTCACCAAAAAACCTTGGAAAAACATAGTTCTCGCTAACAACACCAAAATGCATATAGAGGGAAAACAGAGATGCCAACATATTGAATCAAGGCCTCTCCCTAAAAAGCCATTTTGTCCTCGTTACAAACATGCACCATTCAGTAATCTTAGGAACGCCCTTCATAAATCTCATCACTCCTTACAGTGTCAATTATGATGGAATATCCTTCAAGACCAAAAATAAAAAACTTAACTTCTTTTTTTAGAAAAACCCCAAAACTAGAAATCTCAACATTATAAAGGCAAGCTCCATTTATAATAGTGAGATAAACTCTCTTATCAATCGAAAACAGAGTGACGTACATGATCTAAAACAAAAGATCCATTTACAAAAAATTGAGGAACAATTACAAGGTAGTATTCTAAAAACTCAGGTAGCTGACTTCCAAAGTCTCCTCGAAAGAGAAGTTTGCTCTGAGCTGCCCAATGCCTTCTGGAATAGAAAGCAACACATGGTCGACTTACCTTATGAACCCGATTTTGATGAAAAAAATATCCCTACCAAAGCTCGACCTACCCAAATGAATGCCGACTTAGAACGCCATTGTCGAGAAGAAATTAGATTTCTCGAGAGCAAAGGCTTAATTTCCAAATCTCGTTCCCCTTGGAGCTGTGCGGCGTTTTACGTCAACAAAGCTTCAGAGATTGAACGAGGCACGCCTAGGCTGGTCATAAATTACAAACCACTAAACGATGCCCTTCGTTGGATCCGTTATCCAATACCCAATAAAAAGGACCTGATGCAAAAATTACACCATGCCTTTATCTTCTCAAAATTCGATATGAAGTCAGGATTCTGGCAAATACAGATCAAGCCACAACATCGTTATAAAACGGCCTTTACTGTTCCTTTTGGCCAATATGAATGGAATGTTATGCCTTTCGGCCTTAAAAATGCTCCCTCTGAGTACCAGAGGATTATGAACGATATCTTCAATCCCTATTCAGACTTTTGTATTGTTTACATTGATGACGTGCTGGTTTACTCAAGCACGATTGATCAGCACTTTAAAAACCACAAGACTTTTTTCTATCTAATTAAAAAGAATGGTCTTGTTATTTCAGCAAAAAAGATTTCCTTATTTCAAACTGAAATTAGATTTCTCGGCCAAATTGTGTCATGTGGCACTATTACCCCTATTGACAGGTCTCTCCAATTCACTAGCAAGTTTCCTGATAAAATCTTGGACAAAACTAAACTACAAAGGTTTCTTGGTAGTTTAAATTATGTCTTAGACTTTTATCCCAATCTCTGCAGAATTGCAAAACCTCTCCATGATAGACTAAAGAAAAACCCACCGCCTTGGTCTGATCTCCATACCCAGGCTGTTAAGACTATAAAAACTCGTGTCTTAGAAATCCCTTGCCTTAGTTTAGCAAACCCTGACCTACCTAAAATTGCTGTAACAGATGCCAGTGACAAAGGATACGGAGGTATTTTAAAACATGACAACAGTGGTGATACCCAGTTAAAGTACTCTTTTATAAAACAAGAGGTTTTATCAATCTTTCTCGTATTACCATTTTCCGATCCTGGTTTATTTCATCAAAAAGATATTCAAAAAGGTTGGACAAAACTTTTACTAAATGTCAAACACTTTTATCTACCTTTCACATTAAGTTTACCCAAGGAGAAAACAACTCTCTCCCTGATTACCTAACTTTTGCAGGGACTTTTACAACAACTTCCAAGATGAGAAGCCCAAAGACTTCTAAAAAATGGAAACAGCTCCCTAAATATCACCTTCAAAGTTTTCCCAAATTACTCCACAAAATACCTTCCACCTCGAGAAATAATTCCCACTTCATACCGTCACCCCATATCCATTTATCCACTCGCAATATTCATCAAAAAAGGCACTTATCCTTTCCCAGAAAACTTCACAAAAACATTAACCGTCTACCTACCGACATACAACTAATAATCCTCAACAAAACAAAATTAGCAAAATTCAATCAAAACTTTACCGAATTCCTCACAAAACACGCTATTTTCCGCTGCTACCTATGGCATCTTTGGGGTCTATCAGGTTTCTTCGATAAGGGATTTTTTCTTTATCCCAATGATCTTCAAAAGAGTGATCCTTACTTCCTCACATGGCGTTATGGGTTGGTAAGAAAATTCTATGATGTGCCAATACCACAGGCCCCTATTTTCCAAGAATTCACAAAATTCCAACAATATATCTTTTCTACTATACACTCCTTCAGATGGCAGGAATGGACTTATATTGAAGCTATTTGTGCTAATATTGAAATGGATAAGGGGAAAATAAGACCAGCCCATTACTTAATTTTCATAAATACCCAAGCTTATATCCCTCGCCTTATTCCTTCACAAAAGAACCCCGCCCAAGCCAGAGCTCAAGGACTTGCTTCCATTTCAGGAAATTTGACGCATATTATGAATCATCATCAAAATCACCATTCGTTTCCAATTAACATTATTCATTATGGCAATACAACTGTTGTTTTCCCCCACTCCTTCAACAAATACTTTCTTACAGGCATACAACGATCAGAATCTCCATCTCAATATTTATCTGATATTTTCAAAGGAAAATATTTATCTGATAAAGGCAAGATTCATTTTGCTCAAATTGAATCCCACCATATCTCTCAAACGGACCCATGGATCCGTGACGATGGAAGGGATTCGGTTTCCATCTTTGGTTTCCGGTGATATATAAAAAAAAAAAAAAAAAAAATGAATATTTCACTATCTTCAAGCCTCATCAAGACAAGACACCGCAACAACAGACGGATAAAATTCTTCATCAACAGCAAAAGTCAAAAGCAGTTAAACAGTGTGAAGCATTACTATTCATCAACAGTAAAAGCATCAAAAGACAAAACAGTAAACAGTGTAAAGCAGAAGACAGATTGTTCATCAACAGTTCTTCAACATGACAGCATTACTCTTCCTTGCCTATAAAATGAGGCTTCTCCTTCAGTTCAAGGCAGAGCAGAACACAGCAATACAAGCTCCTCTAAAAATCTCTCTCTCTCCCTCTTTCTCTCTCATAAAATTGTAACACTCTGATACCATGGATAAGGGGAAAAGACATCAAATTGTTGACAGAAGGAACCTAATTCCTTTTTAGTCTCTTTTAACTCTCTTTTTAGGTGTTTTTGGAGCTTCAAATCTTGACATATTTGAAGGCCTTGCTTAGAGGTTATACTAACCAATTCACCGTAAGTTAGCCTGTCGTAAGGGATAATATGTTCGCCAAAATCCTCACGGATTCTGTTTCTAACTTTTTCTCCTAATATGGTTGGAAGACCAGCTAGGAATTTTTCTTTCCAAAAGGGTTGATTAGAATCTTCTCTAAGCATAACCCTGGTTAGGAAGGTATTTTTGTACCACTGGAAATCACTAAGTTTTTTGCATCTTAGGTTAGACAAAAGATCTGCATTTTTGTCTCTGAGATGGGAGGAATCTCCAATAAAGTGAAGTGATAAGGTGAATATGAGGGTCGAGACGGAATCTTGAATTGGTTCTCCATTTTGGTTAAGAATGGGAACCCCATCTTCAGTTGTCTGAATTGCATTCAAGATGTCTATCTGCTGTTCTTTGGTGAGATAGAAATCCCACCATCCTTTTAGTTGGCCAGAGAAGCCTGCAATAAGGAGTTAAAGTAACAGTTTTATACGATGTACCGGATTGGGTTTTGTAGGCATTTGAAGCCATCGTCATTTCTTTGTAAAAGGTTTAAAATGTGGTGTTCACTCATACCATCTATATTCCATTCATAGATAGAGGAGGCATTATATTTTGGTTGAACAATTGTGTTAGGCTGGCTGCCTATTTGAGATTCATTAGACCTTATTGGAATAACATCAAGAGGATCATAATTTTGCCAAACAAGTTTAGCTAGTTCAGGTGTTTTAGGGCTAGTTTCCGGATCAGTGTTGTAGCCTAAATCTAGGACACAAGCAGTGTTATTCTGGATCGTTTCTTCCTCAACTATTTTTGAAGTAGAAGGTTCAACCCTACTAATTTGGTCTCTAATAGCTTGAAGAAATTCGGTCTTTGAAGTCGTAACTTCCTTTTGAGCCTTCGCGAAATCGATACGGTTTGAAAATTGGATTTCGGAGGCTTTTTCTAAAGGAGTGGAGACTAGACTTGTCTCTGTTTTAAGGCTTTGTTTCTCAATTCTAGAAAGTTGTTTTCCTAGGGTGTGAAGACTGATATTAGTAAAATTGTTTTGCAGGACAATGTTTTTAAGGTTCGTTGTGGCTTCTTCCTGTGGCTTTTTAAGAGGGGAGGCCTCTACCTTGTTATCACCTCTTTGGGAAGTTAATCGTCAGTAAAGGAGGATGGTCGGTTTGAACGGAGCCATCCGGAGTTTCCCAGACAGGTATCCTTCTATTGGTGTTGATAGGTTCTATAGATTTAAAGGGATAATTAATGTTATTATCAGAACTATAGAGTTCGAACCAATCAAAGAAAAGAATATGGGTTTGATGTTGTCCAACAAAGCTGTAGTAGCTATCTTGGATCTTTTTACGAACTTCAAGAAAGTGCTCGAAGAACCATGTTCGCTTCGAGAGGTTATGTGGTGCATAAAAGTCTTTGTGAACCAAGTCTTTATCGATCTCAAAAATCCTTTTCAAGGACGTTAAGCTCATTGTTAATATTCTCGGTTATAAGCGAGGCCGAGGGTGAGTCCGGAGGAGCTGTCTTTCAGCATAAACTGGGTGTGGAACTTGGGTTCCATATTCAACATTTTGAATGGAAGGTGAAGGTAAATCTGAGGTAGAATACCTTGGTCTTTCCGGGTAATTGGTTCTAGGACAGCTGATTTGCCGTTTATAGTGTATGTTATTTTCTGATGGAAGACGAGAAATTCTTCCTAGGTTTTCAACAGAGGAATGGTCGGAATACCTAGAGCTAGTGCTTCTGTTAAAGCTAAGCTTAACACTACCATCAGAGTATTGTATGACACGTTCAAGGTCGGTATTAGGTTCTGGAAGAGCTGGTGATTGCACTTCAGGTTCAGCAGCTCCCTCAAGGAACCAATCTTCAGGAAGACTGACATCGTTCCATTGTATTGGTCTAGGAATCCTTATGTTAGATCTAGAAAGATCGGTTTGGAGGAGAAGAGTTTCTCCTTTTTTACTGTGTTGTATATTTCCAGTATTAAAAGCAGACATCATGGCTTTGTAATGGATTTTATAAATCAAAGCTACTGGGATAGAACCATCAAACATTTTATAGTTATGAGTTTTAATTTGTAAAAGTAAAGATGATAAGATATTCTTATCACTTAAAGAAACGCTGAAGTTAGGGTAACAATCAAAAGAGACTGGACCCATGCATAAACTTGACTCTATGGTTCCTAGTAAGGAATCATTAAAGTCTTTGAAACGTCCATCTCTAAGGGCAACAAGGACAGAAGAATTTAATCCTTCTTTTGTTAGAGGTTTTAAACCAACTTGAACCAACCCTATATGGATGTAACGATAACCTTTATCGACATGTTTTTGCAAAGTACTAGATGAAAATAATTTTATAGTATCAATAGGTTTTGTTAAATGGATATCTCGTTCTTGGGTTTTGATCACATAATCAGTTTTAAAAATACTATACTTTTTCATTTTATAGATCTGGTCTTTATTAACTTTGGGTATCTCCCAATTGTTAATGTTTTGCTCAAGGTTTTCTATAGTAAAGGTTTCATTCTTAACCAGTTTACTAGCTTTACCACTGCTACCACGAGAAGAGGATGGAGTTCCTCTGTTCCAAATAGAACTCATACTTCTGAACCAGAACTTAAACCGGAAATTTAAGCAGGAAAATGCCCCTATAACCTACCCGCCGTTTAGGTAGCTGTAGCCTTATGGTCGGCGCCTCACACACGGACTTACTCGCCTCTACAAACGTTAAAACAAGCGAGTAACAAGTAGGACATAAACAAGTTTCAAGTCCGGAAAGTACGGAAACGAAGGATAAGTTTTATAAAGAACAAATATAACTACACCCCAATGGCTCCGATACCGGGATAACGCCGGGGATCGGGTAACTCCGTAGAGTTATATATATATTATATTTGTATATATATAATATTTTATTATATCTAACCTGCTATAGTTGACACAAATCCCACAAGCGCGTCGTATACAAGTCAAATTAATATATATATAAATATAAAATTTGGAGAATGTACTACAAATGAAGTTGTACTAAGTACTAAAATCCAAAATAAACATCAATTATATTATTGTACCTAAATAACTAGCAAGTAGAACAATAAGAACAAATAAACTCAAAGTCGCGGCATCATCTTCACATGCAAACTTCGGTAAGGTAGTGTGCTAGCAAATCCCGAACCTCGTTTATCTCGGTTGTGGTGAAAGAACTCTCCCTTTGGTTGAATACCTTAAACATAAGGAAACACACATAATATCAGTTTTAGTTTGAGTAAGACCTTAGATAATTGACTCTTATAGTTATATATGTACCTATTGGAACTATATATGACCTAACATGTGGCTAAATGCGGGAAACTAAGTGAAATGAGCTTCGAATTCCAAAATCGGCCCGAACAGGCCTTCATTTACCCAAAATGGGTTTCAAAGCATATGAGTGAACTTTAATTGACTCTTATTGTTATATATGTACCTATTGGAACTATATATGACCTAACATGTGGCTAAATGCGGGAATCTAAGTGAAGTGAGCTTCGAAGGCCAAAATCGGCACGAAACGGCCTTCATTTACCCAAAATGGGTTTCAAAGCATATGAGTGAACTTTAATTGACTCTTACAGTTATTTATGTACCTATTGGAACTATATATGACCTAACATGTGGCTAAATGCGGGAAACTAAGTGAAATGAGTTTCGAAGACCAAAATCGGCCCGAAACTGGCCTTCATTTACCCAAAATGGGTTTCAAAGCATATGAGTGAACTTTAATTCACTCTTATCGTTATATATGTACCTATTGGAACTATATATGACCTAACATGTGGCTAAATGCGGGAAACTAAGTGAAATGAGCTTCGAAGGCCAAAATCGCCCGAAACGGCCTTCATTTACCCAAAATGGGTTTCAAAGCATATGAGTGAACTTTAATTGACTCTTATAGTTATATATGTACCTATTGGAACTATATATGACCTAACATGTGGCTAAATGCGGGAAACTAAGTGAAATGAGCTTCGAAGGCCAAAATCGACCCGAAACGGCCTTCATTTACCCAAAATGGGTTTCAAAGCATATGAGTGAACTTTAATTCACTCTTATAGTTATATATGTACCTATTGGAACTATATATGACCTAACATGTGGCTAAATGCGGGAAACTAAGTGAAATGAGCTTCGAAGGCCAAAATCGGCCCGAAACGACCTTCATTTACCCAAAATGGGTTTCAAAGCATATGAGTGAAATTTAATTGACTCTTATAGTTATATATGTACCTATTGGAACTATATATGACCTAACATGTGGCTAAATGCGGGAAACTAAGTGAAATGAGCTTCGAAGGCCAAAATCGGCCCGAAACGGCCTTCATTTACCCAAAATGGGTTTCAAAGCATATGAGTGAACTTTAATTCACTCTTATAGTTATATATGTACCTATTGGAACTATATATGACCACGACATGTGGCTAAATGTGGGAAACTAAGTGAAATGAGCTTCGAAGGCCAAAATCGGCGAAACGGCCTTCATTTACCCAAAATGGGTTTCAAAGCATATGAGTGAACTTTAATTCACTCTTATAGTTATATATGTACCTATTGGAACAATATATGACCTAACATGTGGCTAAATGCCGGAAACTAAGTGAAATGAGCTTCAAAGGCCAAAATCGGCCCGAAACGGCCTTCATTTACCCAAAATGGGTTTCAAAGCATATGAGTGAACTTTAATTCACTCTTATCGTTATATATGTACCTATTGGAACTATATATGACCTAACATGTGGCTAAATGCGGGAAACTAAGTGAAATGAGCTTCGAAGGCCAAACTCGGCCCGAAACGGCCTTAATTTACCCAAAATGGGTTTCAAAGCATATGAGTGAACTTTAATTCACTCTTATAGTTATATATGTACCTATTGGAACTATATATGACCTAATATGTGGCTAAATACGGGAAACTAAGTGAAATGAGCTTCGAAGGCCAAAATCGGCCCGAAACGGCCTTCATTTACCCAAAATGGGTTTCAAAGCATATGAGTGAACTTTAATTCACTCTTATAGTTATATATGTACCTATTGGAACTATATATGACCTAACATGTGGCTAAATGCCGGAAACTAAGTGAAATGAGCTTCGAAGGCCAAAATCGGCCCGAAACGGCCTTCATTTACCCAAAATGGGTTTCAATGCATATGAGTGAAGTTTAATTGACTCTTATAGTTATATATGTACCTATTGGAACTATATATGACTTAACATGCGGCTAAAGGCGTAAAGAAAACAAAACTAAGTGAATTGAGCTTAAGAGGCCAAAATCGACTTTAAATTAAGTTACGTATATTAGTTTTATATGTATATATATATATATATACCTTCTCAATATCCCCGACTTCCTTGCAACTTGAGGCTATATCGATGATGAACCTCAACACATAGTAGCCACACTAGGTTCCCTCTGGTTACTGAGCACACTAATCATAGAATTACATAAAAAATCATGTAATTAACATACATGGTTGTTTTTTGCTAAAAGAAAGAAGTACGTAGCTTAACTAATATGTATTACCTTCATTGCTTTCCATTCAGGTATTTTTCCCGTGCTCTTAAATTTCTTCAAAGAACTGTAGTTAAGTTAATTTCATGTGAGAAGTGGCCAAAGAATGAAATTAGTAAAAAGTGTAATGCTTGTTAGCATTTTAAATAACAAATATACCTATTTATGCATGATTTGAGGAATAAGTGTCGTGGTGGATCTTGAGCTATAGAATCAAAATGATATACTGTGTTGTTTGAAGGACAAATCACAACGAGCGACCAATGAAGACTAAAATGCCAAAAAAGTTAGGAAGCAATCATGTGAGTACTTTTATTGTATATATAATGATAATTAAAGTGGTAAAAATAGATACAAGGTTAAGAACTATACTCTTCAAAAGAAGGGGCAAGTATGAACTTATGTTGTGCACGTAGAGATATTTTGATACATAGCCAAATATACTCCTTGCTCTTGTATGCTCTTGTGCAAACAATTGTCGGTTCGGGTGAAATTTGGACATAACCACTCAAATTGCTCTTGTATGCTCTTGCGTCCACAACGATCATCTTGGAGTAATCTTTAAAGCACAACCAACTTCGTAACATAAATAAATTATTGTATATTGCAAAGCATTTTTATTTACTTCAAAAGTACAAATGTTTTACCTCATGAAGACTTGAATCAAGGAAACATTCAGCATCTCTCCGTAAAGGAACTATTTCAAATCACCCTTAGACACCGATGTCGATGTATCCTCAAAGTAGTTGAATTGCGTGGTACCCAAATTCACCTCGAGAGGTGCATCATCCGGCATATCACGCGCATTTGCATGTAGCCATATGCATGCCTTAGTGAGACACTCGATCTTTGGTTTCTCGATCCAAGTATATGTAGTTGGTTTTTCTTGGTGACTTAAATCTTGCATTCCTTTACCCAAAATGGCCTTCTTTAGCCCGTTTGAACCCTTCTTCTCTGAACCCTTATTCGCCTTCTCTAGAGGAGGTGAGTCCGCCTTGCTTTCCTTGGGCTTGTTTATTCTCTCCAAAACCTAATAATTCAACGGTAAAAACATTCAACTTAGTTAGTAGGTAGGTATGAAACAAATTATTATGAATATGGATTTAAGTTGCTTCAATTTACCTCGTTTGAAAACCTCACCCATGCCGATGGCCACAACACATAACCACCACGAGCGTCGGTCAAGACATTTATATCAATTGACGGTTTAGGCAGCGGAAGAGCAAAGTCTTCGTAACCAGGAGTAATGGTGACTACACTAACCGCCAAGTGCTCATTGTCCACAGGATCATGATGGACTATTGCTCGTTCACTTCATGGTTGTGCATTTCCTACAGCCACCACAATCAAACCCTCATCTTTTACATCTAGTAAAAGGCGGCAAGGCGTTTCTTCCTTCAAAAAGTAAATGAAATTGAGGTTACGAACATGCAATTACAGAATATAACATGTTACTTAGTTTTAAAAATTATAAGGATAATAGTTACCTCTAACTCAAGTATAGATGGTGTGGATTTTTGTGTGTTAGGATGGCTAGCTTTGTCCTCCTAAAGACGATCCAGTTTAGGTTGATGTATCGCCAGGTAAACCAAATCGTGAGAGGGACCGCGTTGAAACTCTTCGTGAGTTTCTCCGTGACTTTCTCCATCACTTTCTCCGTGACTTTCTCCGTAATTTCCTCGGTAAGCTTCTCCCGAATAGCTTGTGTCATAGCTTCCATATCATGTGGTTGAGAGCGGGATTTTGTACCCACGGAGTAATCTTTAGAATACGCTTTTGTCACACCTAGACGAATACCACCTAAACCCCTCAAACGTCCACTATGGTCCTTTCCCGAAAGTCTCATAAAGGGCATCTTTGTTGCCTTGGGGAGTGAACTCGCCGCTAACCTCTTTTTGCTTGAGCCCCATCTATAGAGAAATTAACAACGGTAAGTTTAAAAAAAAAAATTCAACATCATAAGCGGCGGCGAGGGGGTGGGGGCGGTGTGCGGGGGCGGTGTGCGGGGGAGTAGGGGTGGGGGCGGTGTGCGGTGGGGGAGGAGGGAGTGGGGGATGTGTGCGGGGGTGGGGGCATGGGGGAGGGGTGGGGCGGTGTGCGGGGGGTGGGGCGGTGTGCGGGAGTGGGGGCAGTGTGCGGGGAGTGTGCGGTGGGGTGGGAGTGTGCGGAAGTGGGGGCGGTGTGCGGGAGTGGGGGCGTGTGCAGGGGAGTGTGGGGAGTGCGGTGGGGTGGGAGTGTGCGGGGTGGGGGCGGTGTGCGGGGAGTGTTCGGGGGTGGGGGCGGTGTGTAGGAGTGGGGGCGGTGTGCGGGGGAGTGTGCGGTGGGGTGGGAGTGTACGGGGGTGGGGGGGATTGTTAGGGGTGTGGGCGGTGTGGGGGGGCGGTGTGCAGGGGTTGAGGGGAGTGTGCATGGGGATGGGGGATTGGTAGTGCATGTACTTACAACGACATTGGCTATCTTCAAGGTTCCCGGATCTGAAATGGTCATTTGATTGTTGATATCACGCCTATGCAAGGAGCACCACCAATCAGCGACACGATCAACGTTGACAGACGACGCGGCCTTAGAGCTAGAAGACGGCGTTGTGGTTGTATCGGTAGAAGGTTAAAATTTCTCGTCAATCCACAACTTTCTCGCGCTCGCATAAGTATGGGAACCCATATGATGGTAGTGCTTCCTCTGTCTTGCACTGAGTGAATGTTTCTCACGCTTAGCCTATAAATTCACATGGGCAATTAGAAAACACATGTAATTGTAATGAAAGTGAACATGCAAAGTCGAATATATATAGTTTAAAGTGCAATACTTACCACCATCTCCGGCGTAGTATTTTGGGCAACAAATGCCTCCCAATCTTCTGGTTTTATATGTCCCCAAATCTGATGAGGCATATAATCCGGTTGAAATGCATCTTCCTGCTCTCCCCCTTCCTTTTCTGTTTCTTTTTCGGCCTCCTTGTCCGTCTCACCCTCATTTTGCTTTGAGTTTTGAATTTTCCTCCTCTTTATAGTCCTCTTTCTCCGTTTCGTGATCCACCCACTCACTAGTTTGCTTTTGAAAGCTCTAAATCTTTTGGCCACCGCGGATAGAAACGCCGCCTTTTTTTCCTCATTATAAGTAATATGGAACGTATTCTATAAAAACAAGAAACAAACAAAAAGTTACCCAAAATGTGTTTAAAAGCATATAAGTGGAGTTTAATTGACTCTTATAGTTATATATGTACCTATTGGAACTATATATGACCTAACATGCGGCTAAATGCAAAAAACTAAGTGAATTGGAGTGTAAAGGCCAAAATCGGCCCGAAATGGCCTTCATTTACCCAAAATGTGTTTCAAAGCATATAAGTGGAGTTTAATTGACTCTTATAGTTATATATGTACCTATTGGGACTATATATGACCTAACATGCGGCTAAATGCAAAAAACTAAGTGAATTGGAGTGTAAAGGCCAAAATCGGCCCGAAATGGCCTTCATTTACCCAAAATGTGTTTCAAAGCATATAAGTGGAGTTTAATTGACTCTTATAGTTATATATGTACCTATTGGGACTATATATGACCTAACATGCCCCTAAATGCCGGAAATTAAAGTAATTCAGTTAAAAAATAAACTTACACAAGTGTCTTCCCATAATGATTTCTTCATTGCATCGGGCACATCTTTCCACCCCACCAAAATGCTCAGTTTGCGCACACATAACCCTAAATGCTGCCCATACTTTTTACGCCATTGACCACAAGGTTGACCCATATCATCATACTCGAGGGTCATAGGGGTGTTATAATTCAATCCCTTGGTCGCACCCCTTCCTTTCCGCTTCTTTGTTGCAACTTTACTTGGAGTTTTGGTACTAAGAACCTCTTTCCCCGCATTTTTGTGTGGCACAATGACAGATGAAATACAAGGATAATCTTCCCTAGCATTGTTGTCAATGGGGGGAGCCTTATCGGCTAGCTCCTCATTTATTTCGGCCAAGTGAAGTTCCCTTTCACGCAAGCGCTTCTCCTCATCATGCGTTATGTCTTCAGGGTCACCTTTATCGTTCTCCTTCTCCGCATCATACTCATCATCATCATCCAATGACTTATCATAATCATCATCGGTTTCTTCCTCCACAATCACATCATCTCGGACCATGTTTGAAACTCCTGAAATTTTAAAAAACGATATTAGAAAAGCGTAAGATTAAACAAACATATGATTAGAAACCCCCTGCACAGTCCCCCACCACCTGCACTCCCCCACCCCTTCATTGCCCCCCTGCACAACCAACTCCTTCAATGGCCCCCTCTTTGCCCCCCTCGCACGGCCCCCTTCGCTGGCCCCTTCCTTGCCCCCCTTCACTCCCCTCATTGTTGCCCCCCCCCGGACCCCCTGCACACTCCCCCTGCCTAACCCCCTTCACGCCCCCTGCACGGCCCCTTCCACACCCCCCTGCCTGACCCCCTTCCATGCCCCCCTTGCACGGCCCCATCCTCCCTTGCACACTCCCCCCTGCCTCGCCCCACCTGCACTGCCCCCTTCAATGCCCCCTTTCACCCCCCTGCACGGCCCCCTTCACTCCCCCCATTGTGCCCCCCGCCATGACCCCTCCTGCACACTCCCCCTGCACTACCCCCCTGCACAGCCCCTTCACTGCCCTCCCTTGCCTGGCCCCACCCTCACTGCACACTCCCCCCCCCCCCGCACCCCCCTTCACTTTGCCCCCTTCTTGTCCCACCCGCTTGCACAACACCCCTTGCACAGTCCCCTCCCTCCCCCCAAAAACAATCCATAATTACACCCTAAACGACATTCATCTACCCGATTCGGTTTTGAAATCATGTGACCCGACTTTAAGTGACTCTAATAGGCCCGAAATGACATTCACTTACCCAAAATGGGTTTCAATACATGTGAAGCGAGTTTAGTTAATTGTAATACATATATATATACTAATAAGAACTATACATGACCTAACATGCGGCTAAAAGCGAGAAATTAAGTTAATTGAGGTTGAAAAGCCGAAATTGGCCCGAAATGACATTCACTTACCCAAAATGGGTTTCAATACATGTGAAGCGAGTTTAGTTAATTGTAATACATATATATATACTAATAAGAACTATACATGACCTAACATGCGGCTAAAAGCGAGAAATTAAGTTAATCGAGGTTGAAAAGCCGAAATTGGCCCGAAATGACATTCACTTACCCAAAATGGGTTTCAATACATGTGAAGCGAGTTTAGTTAATTGTAATACATATATATATACTAATAAGAACTATACATGACCTAACATGCGGCTAAGAACGAGAAATTAAGTTAATTGAGGTTGAAAAGCCGAAATTGGCCCGAAATGACATTCACTTACCCAAAATGGGTTTTAATACATGTGAAGCGAGTTTAGTTAATTGTAATACATATATATATACTAATAAGAACTATACATGACCTAACATGCGGCTAAAAGCGAGAAATTAAGTTAATTGAGGTTGAAAAGCCGAAATTGACCCGAAATGACATTCACTTACCCCAAAATGGGTTTTAATACATGTGAAGCGAGTTTAGTTAATTGTAATACATATATATATACTAATAAGAACTATACATGACCTAACATGCGGCTAAATGCGAGAAATTAAGTTAATTGAGGTTGAAAAGCCGAAATTAGCGAGAAATGACATCCACTTACCCAAAGTGGGTTTCAATACATGTGAAGCGAGTTTAGTTGATTGAAATACATATATATACAGTAATAAGAACTATACATGACACTACATGCGGCTAAAAGTGAAAAATAAAGTAAAATGACATTGCAAAGCCGAAAGCTGAATTGGAACCAAAGAAGTCGAGCCTATTGTTTACTTTTGCCACCTTCATTTGAAGTATCAACCATTATCCCTTCCCCGTGATCGCACGCATGTAACTTGTCGTTAACTCCGTATCGGTGACATCGGAGTTGGGAATGGTGAAAGGCGGGGTGTCTTCAAACGCATCATACTCCTTCTCATCCTCAACATCACCAACTCCGAGTATACTTCTTTTTCCCGGAACAACAATTGACCACTTGTTATCAGAAGGGTCAGTTACGTAGAATACTTGCTTAACTTGTGATGCAAGCACGAATGGCTCTTCACTATCACGCAACCGACCCCAAGTCTACAAGAGTAAATCCACAAGGGTCATCTTTTCTTATGTAACGCCGGTTATACTCGACCCACTTGCATCGAAATAAGCGGACCAGTGAAACCGAGTAGTCAAGCTCCCATATATCTTGAACTCGTCCATAGTATAACAATCTAGCATCAATTGGAGACTTGTCTTTGGCACTTGCATCTTGTGTAGATGATGCCTCTCTTGAAACACCACTATTCGGGAGAGATCTCGACTTTTGATCTTGACGATTCGTCCCAATACGTATATCTGTTAACATCATAACCCTCATAGGAGTGCACGGCTTCTCGAGGACCAAATGCTAGCCACTTCGAGTTTCGGAAACATTGGAATCTACTTCACGCATTATTCGGTTATGGAACCAATCAATAAACGTCTTATTATGCAACTTGCATCAATGCTCTAGTCCCTTTACGGATTACGGTCACGTAAGCGCTCCAAATGCTCATCCAAGTACGGATGCACCTGTACCATATCTTTGCAATACATATAAGTGTGCTTGTATGCGCCTTTCAACAGGAGGTACTATCATTTTGGAGCCAAGTGTACCTTTACCCGCGAGTTTGCCCTCGTGTCG
The DNA here is from genome assembly GCA_947648045.1 of Beta corolliflora. NCBI lineage: Eukaryota > Viridiplantae > Streptophyta > Magnoliopsida > Caryophyllales > Amaranthaceae > Beta > Beta corolliflora. Next base: position 271,332 of record CANSZD010002959.1, read on the forward strand.
AGATGTAGGGAGTCCAATAGGATCAACATTAGTTAAGAACTCGGTTACTGAAAATTACCGAGCCTCTTCACTCACGATCCCTGAATTATACTTCCTTTAGGTTGCTTTGGATTCCTTACTTTATCTTTCAAAGAGCCCATATGTCTCTCAAAGGGATAGCACCACCTCAAAAACACCGGACCACATAGCTTAATTTCTCGAACTAGATGTACAACCAAATGGACCATAATGTCGAAGAAAGTAGGTGGGAAGTACATCTCAAACTTACACAAAGTCTATATCACGCTAGCCTGCAGAGCATCAAGCTTCGAGGGTTGTAACGTTTTGCTACATATAGTATTGAAAAAAGAACACAGCTCTGTTATGGTATGTCTCACATGTTTCGACAATATCCCTCGAATTGCAATCGGTAAGAATACTTGCATCATTACATGACAATCATGAGACTTCATGCTCGATAATTTTAACTCACCGTCTAAGGTAACAAATCTTTTCATGTTCGATGAGTACCCTGATGGAACCTTAATGTTGTACAAACACTCGTAAAAAAGACGCTTCTCAGCTCTAGATAGAGTGTAGCAAGCCGGAGGTAAATAGTTCCTATCATCATCCTTCACCGTTTTCTTTCCTTTTCTTTCAATTCCTGCAGGCGACCCTTCTTCATGTTCCTTTTCTTTTCCCTTTCCTTTTCCTTTTCCAGACACTTTCTCTTTTTTCTTTCTTTTCTTAGTGTCCCTCTTTTGAGCCCATAATTCTGGTCGAAGCCCCTCACTTTCCAGATACAGTCGCACCCCTTTGCTATCCTTTGTCTTATGTGGAATATTCATAAGTGTCCCCAGAATGGCGTCACATACATTTTTCTCTATGTGCATGACGTCGAGACAATGTCTAACCTCTAGATCTCTCCAATATGGAAGTTTCCACATAATAAACTCCTTTTTCCAAAGTCCCTTATCACCAACACTCGCTCCTTTGCCGAATATCGTTTCAATACCCTTGACTTGATCATAAACCTCAATACCAGTCAATGGTCTACGAGCAACCCCTTCCTCAACTGTTCCATCGAATGCCTTCTTCTTATTACGATAAGGATGGTCGCGTCGAAGGAACCTTCGGGTGCGCATATAAACATCTTTGTGACAAGTAGTAATGTATTTAGATCTTTGTGTCGTCCCAGGCAAATCGGGCATGCTTTCTTCCCTTTGTTCTTGTACCGGATAAGTTCCCATAAGCGGGATAGTCATTAAGAGTGAATAAAAGCATGGCACGCAATGTGAATACCTCATCGGCATGTGCGTCATACACGAAACTCCTTCATCCCACATTTTTCCCCAAATCATCAACAAGTGGTGGAGGTAGACATCTAAGTCGTTTCCGGGCTATTTCGATTTTGAAATAAGAATCGACAACATGATGTATTTGCGTTTCATGCCACAACCAAGGAGGCAAGTTGTATATAACTAGAAGAACCTAGGCCACGTACTATGTTGAGAACTAAGATTGCCAAATGGGTTCACTCCATCCGTGCATAGGCCAAGCCTCGAATTTACGTCCTCGGCACCAAAGGTCTTATGACAATGGTTGATACCTTTCCACTCGGGAGAATCGGTCGGATGTTTGAGAAAATCGTCCTTTTTCCTTCGTTCGCATGCCACCTCAAGTTCTTAACATCTTTTTTGATTGAAAACATGCGCTTGAATCGTGGTATAATCGGAAGATACCACATCACCTTTCTTTGCGGGACCTTTCTTATCACCAACCCCTGCGCGCATGTAACGCGACTTCCCACATCGAGGACACTCATCCATATTTTCATATTCATTTCGATATAACACACAATCGTTTGGACAAGCATGTATCCTCTGGTACTCTAAACCGAAGGGACACATCAGTTTCTTAGCATAGTAGTTCGACTTGGGTAGTTCATGGTCGTCCGGCAACATATCACCAAATGCTTGCAACAAGGAAGTGAAACAAGAGTCACTTATACCGGCTTTCGTCTTGATATTAAAAGAGTGTTATCACGACCAGTCGGCTTGGTGTACCTCGTCTGGCCAGGGATACAACGGTTTTCGAGATGCCTCGTCCATGCACTCAAAAATACGAGGCCGTTTGCCAGAATGATCTACCCCCGCCATCATCTCCTCGATATGATCCCCTTCATCATCATCATCTTCTACTTGAATATCCTCATATTCATCCTCGATGTTGTCATTCTCAATGACATCAAAGTCACCTTCTTCATGCACATCGTTAACAATGGCATTTTCGACCATCATACATACCCTCCTCACGGTGCCAAACCGGTACATAGTAGTCTTGTCTAAACCCGTGACGAAAGATATGCTCCCTAAGCGACTCAATGCTACTAACGATGCTCACATTACCACAATCAACACAAGGACAATAAAACCCCTCGGTTCCCTTTGCAGCCTGATGACATAATGCAGCATCACAAAATTCAAAGACCCCATCCACGAATTCACACGTGTCACGACTACCATACATCCATGCACGATTCATTTCAACCAAACCTAGCTCTAATTAAACACAAGCATAACAAGTACCTAATGTCGATGATGAATTTCACTACATTATTAGAGTTTATACACGATATATATTTAATGAAATTAGGCATGCTTTCCCAAGGGTCCTTATCACTCCAACCTAACCCATCCTTAGATGTCTAATCTCACTAGTGAATGTATTGCCTTCGGTTCGAATCTACGGAAAATCCGGCAGCATTTCCCTACAGTTCTCCAAGTACACGATGTAGATATATAGTTATTTATATCTACATATGTACCAAGAGAACAAAAGTAGGGAAACGACGAGCAAGATTTTCCTCTAGAATCGAATTAAAGACATACATTCACCACCTAAGTGAGATTAAACATCTAAGAACGATCCCAAACCGGGGACTATTCAAGACTTACTCCTAATGAGTAAGTCTCGAACGGTATCTAGGCATATGATATGATGATGCAAACATAGGTTTTTAAAAACAACAAAACATTTTACATCTAATCTCAATTCAACGATAAATATATACACATTTGCACATATATATATATAAACCAATTTACTATGAAAGAAAGTTAAATATGAGTGATAACATACCAATATCAAGGTTGTGAATAGGGAAATCGAGCTCGACACTCGAGTCCCTAGCTAGCTTCAATAATCAACAACAAAGTTTAAAAGTTAACATTAGTATAAATTAGCAATTTAAACAAAACTAAACTAAACTAAGCTAAACTAAACTAAATATCTAAACCAATAATCAACAACAACGTTTAAAGTTCAAACCTAACTAGTTAGTAAGTACTACAACTACCACAACAACAACAACAACAACAACAACAACAACAACAACAACAACAACATCATCAACAACAGCAACAACATCATCAACAACAACAACAACAATAGCTACTACCAACAACAACCACAAAATAGTAACCACAACAAAGCCCTAGTTTTTTTAACCTAAAAATCAAACTAACTACTTTAAATAAAATAATTAACTCAAATCAATCAAATTTACACCCTTTAACTATTATCTGACCTAATTTAATTAACAATTATTCATAAAAGAACAATTAATTATAAACTTGAAGCTTCAAATATGAGAAGGAATGGTGGAGGTAGAGGTAGAGAAGGAATGTAGGTACCAAAGAAGAGGTAGAGAAGGAATGTAGGTGTTTAGGAACGGTGGAGTTGCGGCGGTGGTGGTGCAGCCACGGAGGAGGACGCAGGTGGGGTTTGTGGTTGAAACCCAACGAATTGGAGAGGAGGACGCAGCAGCTGGTGGTCGTCGGGGTCGGGGAAGGTGGAACCCGGTGGTGGCAGTGGTGGTGGAACCTAGTGGTGGCAGTGGGGTCGGGAGAAGGTGGAACCCTTGCGTGAATTGGAGGGACTGAGGGAGTCGTTTTTTGAAAGGAAGGACGAAGGAGGGAGTTAATAGTGATGAGAGGGAATTTGACGAAAAAAAAACAAAATAAACCGATGCGGTTCATAAAACCGTAACGGTTAATAGAGAACCGCAGTAAAACCGTTAAGCTCGTTGCGGTTTTATGATAACCGCACGGTTTGTTAAGCCAAATTTCCCACCCAAATTTTCGACGATTTACCGTTGCGGTTCTCTTAAGGACCGTAGCGGTTTTGTTGTGACATATTGCGTTTTTTCCACTAGTGTCATACCAAATAACCTTTCAAATTAAAACTCCACAAAATGGCCTTCAAACCTTCCAATACCCTAAACCACTAAAACTTGTGTGCAAACCTCATACATAAAAAAAATCAATACCATGCAAACTAAAAAAGTAACAAAAATTCAAAGTGCAAAAAAACAAAAGGAAGAGAAATAAAAAGCAACGAAAAAAAAAAGAGCAATGCAAATGGAGAAAGCCAAAGGCAAAGAGTCAAGTTTGGGGGCTTGCACACAAGTTCTACTCTTCATTCCTTGACCCTTCGATCCATATAAACAAAAAATCCAAAATCGTATTCCTTACTATGGCCCATCCAATAAAACCATGATCTAAATCCCAAAACCTCAAACCTTAAACCTTTTAACCAATCCTAACTCTTTATTTAAATTATGTCCAACCCGCTTGATTGAAAACCCGAAAAGGCAGCCTAGGCAAAACTTAGGGCACAAAAAGAAATTCAGATACATAACTCCGAATAGGAATCCTCATCTTGACGTCCGAGCGCTTAAAAAATAAAATTAATCAAGGTCTTATGATTCGACATTATAGAATTAAGAAGCATACTCTTTCTAGATCCTAGACATAGACTCGAGTCCGAACCTAGCCACATCAAAGCCTTTTCTCGCCTATATTTATGTGAGTCATAATTTAAACCTTTTATTTTTTCAATTCAAACTCTCCTTGTCCCTGAAGGACTCCCCGATACTTCCATGATCTCTGACGATATCTAACTTCGCCTTCATTTATTCCCCGGTGAAGAAATTTTGGATGCTCCACTAAATGCTCAATTCAAGTCATATACCTTCTAATATAAATTTGAGAGTGCCTAATTCAAGACAAGCATTCCCAAAGTGGGGGCTTCTTATATTTTTGGTGGTTCCTCCAAATCAAACTCCCGAAGAATTGCAATGTGCGGATCTCACTTGCCGACCCGATTTTCAATAAAACAGTTTTCGAAAATTGATCTATCTTTATCTCCAATCCAGATCTTCTAACCTTGAAGATGACTAAAAGAAAGTATGGAAGTAGTGACATTGGTTAGACAATAATGGCTTATGGGATAATCAATTTCATGTTGTATATTGCTATTGTTATTGACCCTAAGCGTAAAATACAATATGTGAAGTATGCTATTTATGATCAACATAAGACAATAAAGTCTATTGAGTTATAAGATTATAGATACTTTGACTTCTTTGTATGATACTTATGCTTCCCAACAAACTCATAATGTGCCAAGTCTCTCTGTAAACACAAAATTGTGTCTCTCCATTGAGTACTCAATGATGAAACATACCATCGTCATAATTGGTCCTGTCCAAAGGAAGAGCAATCGAACAAGCTAAGCCAAAAGCATTTCGAAAATATAAAGTCTATTTATTAAATCCAAGCCCAATTTTTAAACGCCCAATTAATTATTCCTGATAATTAAATGTATTTTTCATATTTTAATATTATTTATTCACAATAGTTAATTTTTAAAGGATATTTCGAAATTTAGATTTTTATTCCTAAAGATATTTGATTTCAAAAGCCAGTGCACGTGGCATACAGCTGTGCGTCTGGCGCAAAGGCTGTGCGTTAAGCGTAAAGTTGTGCGCCAGGCGCACAGTTTTATTTTATCTTTTCAATTCGTTTTCGGTTTCCTTTGCCTAAATATACCTCGTTTCTTCGAACGACTTTTCACAATGCTTTCCTACGACTTCTACACATACTCTCCAATATGCACCGCGCCGAGAGCAAAGTTGCGCGCCAGACGCACCACGGTGCACCTGGCGCACAACTTTGTGCCGAGTGCAACAGTGTTACGTGGCGCGTAACCTTTGCGTCTCATGCTATTGCCAATTCGACTATCGTTTAAGTCCTAAAAATTCTGTCAAGAAATCCGTCATTATGTTATGTTTGTCGTCGCGCCCGAAAATTATGTGGGATTAGCCAAAACCTCGCCTAAATCGCCAAAAAGCATGCTTGGGGAGTAGTGCGCCAAATGCATTAAGTCGCGTCTGGAGCACAACTCCCACTGGCTTCGCGCCGTGCACAACGTTTTTCCATCTGCTTTCATGTAGAGTCATGATCGCTCTTAGAGTCCTTTTAACAAAAATATAACTCACCTAATTAAAAAAAAAATCAATCTTTTCATACATATCATCTGAGGTTGAGTCTATCCTAACAAGTGCATCTAGAAAAATAATCATAGTAGAGTTAGAGTCGTCATGCATGTCTACCTCGTTCCATCTCATCCCATCTCTAACAAATCTTCCCTATCATCTATCCCATCCTATTCAATCCCTTTAAAAAAACATTTATTTTTCGAAATTTATCATCCTACAACCTCCCTATTCTATCTTTTTCGAAAACATCTAGGGAAATTCTACATGGTGGCCTCCAGCTTTCAATTTTTCTATATGGTGGCAGGGCAAAAAAAATATTATACAAAGTGACTCCCAACTTTGACAAATTCTACCCAGTGACCTAATTTCATTAATTCGGTGGCCAACCAATTAAACCTAATTCGATGGATCTGCCCACTCTGCACCACCCACTTTGTATCATCCCAAAATTCGACCCTCCTTCGCCGCCACCCTCCAACTCTGCTTCGACTCCTTCCAGCTCCACCACTCCCCCGCCGTCCACGCTATCCTCCTCCACCTCCTCTTCGGCAACTGCATCACCTTCATTGGGGTCCATAGTACACGAGACAGCTCCCACCAACATCTACATTCCATCCCCTCTAGCCCTGAAACCACCACGACCAACCACTAATTTTCAATAACTGTCTCACCAAAGAATCGCATAATCAATAACTACCCATTACCTTAATCCACAGACTCTAACTTCGCCATACAGTAAAAAACTAGTTCTTAAAGGACATCATTCCAAATCATGCACATGACCCCAACTGACAACTCCACTTCTTCTCTTTACAAATTTAAAACTCCACTTTACACCTTAACATGACAACTTACCCAAAAACAAACAAAACACTACTCTCTGTGGATGAAAATGGTGAAGTGGATTGTGTCATGTGCAGGTTGTGAAGTATTTGTCGAAGTGGATGAAGTTGGTGAAGTGCGACGATTTTAAGGCGAAACGACGTTGATTGTGTTTATCGGGGAGTTCGTTAAGGGTTTGTGAGATTGGGAAATGTAATTTGTTGAGGGAGGAGAGAGAAAGATTGGGGGTGGAGAAAAGAGAGCGAAATGGGCATTTTTTCGGTGTTTGGGATGGTGTTTGGGTGTTTGTGGTAGTGGTAGGGTTGTGATGGATTAGCTTAATATAAGCTTAATAAGGTCACTATGTATTTACATAAAGTTGGAGGTCACTTGATATAAATCTTTTTTTGCCGTGCCACCAAATAGAATAATACAAACTAGGAAGCAACCATGTAGAATTTTCCAAACATCTATTAATCATCATCATACAACACATTCAAAAAAATCTTTTCAAATTGTAATTAACTCATCATATTTTTCTAATAAAAGATAAAAACAAGGGGTTTCTTTCAAAAACGAATTTCGAAAGTTCAAAGTCTAGTCCAAATACCTCTAATCCAATCCAATCAACCCAATCTCAATCCATTTGCATTCATTTTAGGCCCATCTAAGCTTGAGTCCATATATTCATATTAGGCCCATTTGAGTTCATGTATTCATATTAGGCCCACTTGCATTATAATACATCTTAAGCCCAATCTAAGTCTCATCTCAGCCCATTCCAATCTAAGTCTCATCTAAGTCTAATCTCAAACCATTTCAATCTATGTCTAAACCTATCTAAAACTTAGGTCCATTTAGGCCCAATTCATATCCTAGGTCTTGTTTGCATCTCTAAGTAAGCTCCAGTCAAGTCTTAAGACTATAAAAGCCTAATTCATACCCTAGGTCTAGTACTCCCTAAAGTCCACATAGGCAATCTTATTTGAGTATAGTCTGCTTATTCTTCCTGTAAGTTCAAAGTCTAGTATTCAGCAAAGCCCAATCATTGAGTCCAGTATGCTTGCATAGTCCAGTCTAGTCCATGTCTGCATATGCATATAGTTAGGCCCATGTCAACTTCATGGTTAAGCCCATACTAATCCAAAACCATATCCATTTCTAATCCTCCGTTTTCCAGGCATCCTCCTCACGCCATCGACTTCACTCTCGCCGCTTCGTTTTCGTTGCATTTCACTCACTTCGCCGTCGGTTTGCTCTACTCTCGCTGGGAGAATCACTTCCACCGGTGAAGCACTTCTCGGTTTTTCGGCTAACTCTCGAAATCCTAATGGCCCTTCTCTCTCACTCTTCTTTGCACTCGCCGCCGGACTAGGGTTTCATTTGTCTAGGTTTTTCGTCTTTAAAATTTTCAAAATTTGCTTGGGTTCGGAGATTGAATAGGGTTATTCGTCATCCTCAGAAACTTAAGCAGCAGCTGTAACAGGAGGAGGGTTAACAACTTGAAAAGTAGTTAGTTAGTTAACCTGTCCTTAAAATAAGGGTGTTTGTTGTGAAATTCTGTTAGTTCAGTTTTGGCGGGAAAATCAGTTAAGTCTGATTTTCCTTAACAACTTTTCTTAATTGTTTCTTATAAATACAGAAATAGTTCTCAATATAATTCATTCAGAAATTTAATACAAAATCAGCTACACTTCTCCCCAATTCTTAGAGGTTGCCTCTATTGTATCTTGTTTGTCAAGGAGGTTGAGTAACACCCTAAAATTTCAAAGCAGAAAAGAAAGAAATAATAATAGTATTATAGGACGATGGCGGAAACATCGTCTTCTGGGAATGTCACTACTACAAGAAATGCGTTTAAATAACTAAGTGATAAAACCAACAAAAATAAATAGTATAAATTAATTAAATTAATTAGATTAATATTCAAAAGAGAAAACAGACACTTTAACTAATTAAAAGTCTAGGCCTAACATATCTAACATTTTAATGCGCACATCTCAACCCGAGCCCAAAACCAAAGAAGATTCCCTTCAACATAACTGCGCAAAATATATAACAAACATCCACGATAAGTAGGGAGTAACTAGGAGTTCTTCTAGAACAAAAGAAATCAAAATCTATTCCAGACATAGATTAGTTTGAAAGGAAAGAATAAAGTCAAGCTACTATAATATGCATCCACATCCAAGTAATGCAAATGAATAGTAAATAACAAATAAATTGGATAAAATAAATAAATCATCTCAAAAATGCTTAAATAAAAATAAAAGTATAGTTTGAATAAGTTATTGAGTCAGAACCCGAACGCCAGTGGATCGCAATCCACTTTCTAAGGTTTGTCATATCGTAATCTCCAGGTCAGTCTATGGGCTTACGTTCCCCCCTTTGCTTTGTGTCTAAGAATGGCCAAACTCCGATGTAGGGTAGAACACGCGGAACCCCTGTCCTCTCGGACGACAACAATTAACCTAGGTTTACCCCTAGATTGCAATCTAGGTGGTTGGCATGTTCTTCACCGGGGACTACATCTATCCCACCGGATGTTCTTATCTCAAAAATAAAATCATATGTAATAAAATAATATCATTCAACTCCACAATATTCATCAAAGGGATGCCACCTGACCTTATACCCACAATTCATCAATAGATATCTCTTAAAAATTCCTCAAAGAAGTAAAACTCATAAGTTTACAACGAACACTTTAAACAACAAACACCTTTGTACACATTTAAGCACAAACAAAATTAAATCCCAACATGATAGATCACCCGATTACATGTAAAGCATACGTTCGAAGCATATAAGAAAAATCATATAACACAATCTGAGAACACATGTGCGCTCGGCGCGAAGCTTACGCTCACGCCAACCTATGGGTCTAACGCACGAAGAACCTTGCGTCGACGCATCTTGGTGCGTACGGCGCTCTTGAATAATCAGTATTAATTTAGCCAAACTCTTTAAGTCGATAAAACGTACACAATTAATCATTCTTACTCTAACTAAATGTAAATATAGTAAGACCCAATCATGACAACAGTAACATAAAAAACATCAGCCTTCAAAGAATGCAAAAAGTTTCATTTTAAATCGATTATTAAACTCTTAACAATTAAAATGAATAAACTTAAATCATTAGCAAAACCACAATAAAAATTATTTAACAAATAAAACCGAACCCTAAATTCTCACAAAAATAAACATAACACCATCATAACCTTACTAACACAGTAATAATTTTTAATTTTCGGACCTCAAAAATAATTTTAACCAATAATTTCCAGATTACTCAAAAAAGCAAATAAAATATATATAATTCGAAATGCACGCACAAAAATTACCAAAAATTCACACAACATGCCTAAACTCACTCTAATACAGATTATGAAATGAAATAGATTTTTCAGAATAAAAAGGTAATAATCACGAATTAATTACTAACAATTACAAAAATGCAAAAGTAGAGAATCCACTTAATTAAACTCGAAAACAGTAGAAAAAAATTATTCTAAGACATGACAAACATACTACACACTCAACATGCTTCAATAAAAATATTTTTGGCAATTATCAAAGTCATTCTCTAATTATTTAATAATTAAACCATAAACACACAAATTATCAAATTAATTGAATAAATAGGAAAACTCAAATGAAAATTATTTTGCTGCACATAATTTGCACACAGCATACATAATGAACACTCACGTAATTTTTCACCAATAATTTCATATAAAAAGTAATGAAAACAATTCCTTAACGTAATAATCTACTATGAAAATATACTCTAATCTCTAGCGTTCTAAGATAACTACTAGTTACCTGGAACGTCGGGAGGAGAGCGAGTCTAAAGAGTTTCGAAAAAAATGCGTGCAATCCAAGTCCTCCACGAACGATAATTGTAGCAACAAGTCACTAGGCGTTTTTCTTCTTGAACGTTGAAAAATCTCATTTCGTCTTTCTTTACATTTCCGACCATGATTCCCGGCGATCGACGGCTCGGATCTAAAATTGGTCCGGTCAAAAAATCAAGGTGTCCTCAACGTCTTGTCCAAATTTTAGGACGATCAAACGGTTAGATCTTCGACTATGTTATTTTCGTGAAGGTGTGACGAGAAAAAACCGGGTTAAACTTTTCTCTTCTTTTTCTCTTCCTTTCTTCTCTTTCTTTTCTTGAAAATGGCGTGGGTAAAGATGCAGAAACTAGGCTGAAGGTTCCGGTTATAATCAGATTTTTTTCATCGGAAAACAAGAAGGTTTAAGGGGTTAATGATAGAATTATTGATGGGGGTTACAAGCTAGCAAAGGGTGCCTTTAGGAGCTTCAAACTCTTCACTTTACTTCCCCATACATGCTGATTTTCGGCCGGCATAACACGCCACACGTGATGTAACATCTCATCACTCAAGTCGGTCCAACGGCGTTACAAAAATGTTACGCGACAAAGCGCATCCTAAACGCCTAAATAAATAACGAAACTAATAAATTACCTACACTTTAAATTAATAATCTCAACAATACAATACCACAATTAACCAACTATACACGTTAAAAATAGTTTTAATAATAAAAAATTTTATTTTTACGAAAAATATCATTTTAATGTAAACAAACGCCAAAAATAAATGGTGAAAATTACGGGGTGTTACAATCACTCCCCCCTTAAAAAGAGTTTCGTCCTCAAAACTTCAAAACAACCAAGAGATCAAAAGAAAATACTCTAGATAAAGAACATTAAGAAAACAGAAATTGATGGATTTTAGTTAAGAACTAAACAACTTTGCGGGTATAAAATTTGATAACTCAAATAATATACATTATATTTGGAAGACCAAAAAGAGTTGTATAGTAAAGAAGCATGGTAACAACCATCATTTATAAAATGTGAAAGAACCAAAGACAAGTAGAAAGTTTAAGGTAGAAACGCTTGCACAATAAACTATATGTAATTTTGCAAAAGAAGCAGGAATAAATATTTACGTAAAATTATAAAAGAATAATTCCGAACATACATAAATATTTTTAGAAAAGAAACAAAGAAGCAAAAGTTCGTAAATTGATAGCCAAACCAATTTAAATAGAGATAACCACACATGCTTATACTCCACTTAAAGGGATAAGAACACTTTAATAAAGAGTAGCTAACTGCTTTATTAAAATAGCACTTACGAACTCAAGTAATGACATATGTTATAAGAGCGTACGTCCTCCTAAACATATATATGAAATTTAAAGTTCGCAAAAGAAGTTGATAACTTTAAAATAAATTTCACAACGACGAAACACTTATAATAAATAGGCGATAAAGTAATAAATTATAAACAACAGTTATAAAATTTTCCAAGTCGACACAAATGTGTATGGAACCACTCGTTGCAACCTAGTATCAACAAAACAATATTTGAAAGCCTTCTTATCAAATCGACATTAAAGTTTACCGGAATCACCCAATATAAATTTAATATCAACTCAAAAAGAAAATTAAATCAAAATAGTCAAAATGTGTCAACTTATCAAATTGACATACAAGTCAAAGGAATCACCCATTATGACTTAATATCAACTCAAACAAATTTAAGATTTAGACCAAGTATATAAATTTCGTTTTCAAAGAATATAAAAAGCAGATCAATCAAAATCAGAGAATTAAATAAGAAGTAATAACAACCAAAATTTTGCTATGAAATGAGAAAGCACTAAATATTTAAACGAGAAACAACAAATAGTAAACGAGATCCTTTCCCACATTTGAGTTTGAAAAAAAAAATGCTGATAAGAAAAGTAAATTAGTAAGTAAAATAAAAGTTGTCGAGAGATTACCTTTATAACAAAATAGTTTGCATCTATATTTCAATCTATAACACCAAAACAACTCATTAGGGTACTTTTATTTTCATAGACTACAAAACTTATTACCATAATTAAAGGCTAAACAAGGATTAGCATGAAAAATAAAAATATTAAAAGAACAATTTTTATAAATATAGATGGTCAAAGAAGGTAAGAGAAATTTGAAGAATATCTTAAAAGACAATTTCAAAACCCCTTTCTTTTTCCAAACCATTATAAAACAATTGAAATTAAACGTTTTTCAAAAGAGTATGTCAAAATATTAACAATAACAAAATTTGAATACCACAATATAGCTCTTATATGAGTATGAAATTTTTTAAGATCAAAGATCTAAAATATAATTTGGAATATAAACTCGAACTAGAAAGTTTTGTAAATAATAAGCAGTACGTAGTACTCACATAAAAACAACACTTAATTGGAAAAGAACAGAAGGTATATACCGTCGCACATAATAACATATACTATCAAGTAACCAGCAAATAAAATAATGCAATGGAACACACATGACTATATCAAAACAAAATTAAAGTTTATTTTTAAATTGCAAAACACAAAACAAATTAAACACACAACTAAACCGAGAAGGCTATAAATTACTTCGCTTTATTGCGTACTCGATAAAAGAGAAAATAAATTACATGTAAGAGGCCCTGCAAATAAGATTAGCAAACTTGGTAGACTAATTCCACCAATAATACAAGTAACTATACATATAACATATACTCCATAAGCATGAGAGCACACCACATTCCCATAAGGCTTCCCTTTACTTACTCTACCCGTCACACTCTCATTATAGTGAAACTACTAAACTTAATTCTAAACAAATTTTATCTCCTATGGCTAACTAATAATTCTAAAGAATCATTAGCAACTCTTTTTCAGAGTTTAGGAACGTTTTGCTCTGATACCAACTGTAACACCCCATAATTTCAAAGCGGAAAAGAAAGAAATAATAATAGTATTATAGGACGATGGCGGAAACATCGTCTTCTGGGAATGTCACTACTACAAGAAATGCGTTTAAATAACTAAGTGATAAAACCAACATAAATAAATTGTATTAATTAATTAAATTAATTAGATTAATATCCAAAGAGAAAAGCCGACATTTAAATTAATTAAAAGTCGAGGCCTAAAACATCTAACATTTTAACGCTCACATCTCGGCCGAGCCAAAAACCAAAGAAGATTCCGATCAACATAACACTGCAAAATATATAACAAACATCCACAATCGGTGGAGGAGAAACTAGCGGTTCTCCAAGAACAAAAGAAATCAAAGTCTATTCCCGACATAGATTAGTAAGAAAGGAAAGAATAAAGTCGAAGCTACTATAATATGCATCCACATCCCGATACTGTAAATGAATAGTAAATAACAAATAAATTGGATAAAATAAATAAATCATCTCAAAAATGCTTAAACAAAAATAAAAGTATAGTTTGAATAAGTTATTGAGTCGAAACCGAACGTCGGTGGATCGCGATCCACTTCCTAAGGTTTGTCGGATCGTAATCTCCGGGGTCGAGTCTATGGGCTTACGTTCCCCCCTTGCTTGTGTCTAAGAATGGCCAAACTCCCGATGCGGGGGTAGAACACGTAGAACCCCTTGTCCTCTCGGACGACAACAATTAACCCCAGGTTTACCCCTAGATCGCAATCTAGGTGGTTGGCATGTTCTTCACTTGGGGACTACATCTATCCCACTGGATGTTGTTATCTCAAAAATAAAATCGTAAGTAATAAATAATATCATTCAACTCCACAATATTCATCAAAGGAATGCCACCCGGCCTTATACCCACAATTAATCAATAGATATCTCTTCAAAATTCCTCAAAGAAGTAAAACTCATAAGTTTACAACGAACACTTTAAACAACAAACACCTTTGTACACATTTAAGCACAATTAATGATATAAGAAGAGTTATACAACACCAAACAACATCAAACAAAATTAAATCCCAACATGATAGATCACCAATTACATGTAAAGCATACGTTCAAGCATATACGAAAAATCATACAACACAATCCGAGAACACTGTGCGCTCGGCGCGGGAGCTTACGCTCCACGCCACTGTGCATCTAACGCACGAACCACCTTGCGTATGACGCATCTGGGTGCGTCTAGCGCTACTGAATAAACAATATTAATTTAGCCAAACTCTTTAATTCGATAAAATGTACACAATTAATCATTCTTACTCTAACTAAACGTAAATATAATAAAACCCAATCATGACAACAAAAACATAAAAATCATCAGCCTTCAAAGAATGCAAAAACTTTCATTTTAAATACGATTATTAAACTCTTAACAATTAAAATGAATAAACTTAAATCATTAGCAAAACCACAATAAAAATTATTTAACAAATAAAAAATTATGATTTTTGAGTATATGAGCTACATCATTTTGGGATCATGGAGAATTAGAAATGTAATTCGGTGATTATTGTATTAAATGGTAATCAATCTTTTGAGATAGTAAAGTTAAACTATGAGTTTTCATTAGTTGATTTTTGCTGAAAATATTTTTGTGTGATCTACTTATTTTGACATAATCTAAGATCTCTTTTTTCAAAAAATTCGAGGACGAAATTTACTGTTAAGGGTGGTATAGTGTAATAACCCGCATTCTTAAGCTATTTTAATTAAAAGCTAAATATATTTTATCTACTTAATTATACGATAATATTGCTATTATGAAAATTTTATGAGATATATGCATATTTTTTTAAGTTTTTTTAGAATTCTTTATTTTTCAAATAAGTTATGAGTTATATAGTTTTTTTTTTCAATTACAACTTTTATTAAACGCATTCCTCAGAATTATAGTGTGTAGCTATTTTGAGTTTATTGAAACAAGTCAAAACTAATCAATTTCTATTTAAGAAAGGAAACCCAACTCCTTATTTTCCATATATCTCTCATTCTCTCTCCTCTCTCAAAACTTCATCTTTATTCTTTGGATACTCCATAAGAGCAGCCTTTGCTTCCTCAAGTTAATCTAGCCAAACTTCATTCTTCAATTAATTTTCCTTGCAAATTCATTCATACTTCATGGAATGATATAAAAACCTCACAATTCTACTTGTAATTGCTTAAGAAAGTTTTAAAATTCAAATAAACCCAAATTCCATCCTCTTTCTTGAATTGACCCTAAAATATTGATCATGTGCCATGCATGTAGCCAAAAATAAATTAAAAACCTCCATAAACATTCTTGAAAGCTTGAGCAAATTGAAAATTGGAAGAAAACCCCCAAATCCATTGACTCTTTCAGTCTCCTCTGTTCACGACCTTCTGTTGGCTCAATTATCTTTAACCTGCAATCTGAATTTAGCAAATGTTCCTTCTTCAAAGTTGTAGATCTCGAAAAGTTATTGAATTTAGACTCAAAAATTACTCAATTTGGAGTTGTGTGGTAGGAGTTATGCCCATTTGAATTTTTCAGCTGCTGCTGCCATTTTTTCTTGCGCTGCTGCTCGTGTAGAAACAACCTATGAAGCACGGGTACTTCCCGAGTGCCGTTTCCCGTACCGGGGATGGATATGGTACGGGTACGGGATGGATACGCCGAAAAACGTCCCTTGACGACTCTTGAATGGGGAGACGTCGGGTTCAGTAGGGGACGGCTAGAGTGGTTGATGAGGACGTTTTGGGGACGGATCTTGAAGCATTTAGACGTACCCTTGCCTCTGCTTCTTCCTCGTTTTTTTTCTCAGTCGACTTTCAGTCGATCTTTTGCTAGCCATGGCCGGAAACTTATTGAAGAGCTCGAAAATGGAAAATCAGATGTAAGTAAAAAGGAGAGGGAGGTTGTGTCACGTGTGTGGTTAGTGTTATAAAGTAAAGAGGAGAGAGAAGGGGGAGCGGGACGGTTGCCGGTTGCCCTTTGCTCATTTTGTTTTATCATTAGAAAAAGAGAGTAAAGGAGAGTGGTGCACGGCTGGCTCTTTGGGGGATCGGATTAGAAAGTACAACTGGCAGGGTAGGGTCATTGTATTTGTAGAGAATTAATTAACGGTTTTTTCACCAAATGCCCCCGAGTTTTCGGTTTATTCACGAGGTACCCTCGCACTTTTGAAAATACACGGGGTACCCCTCAGTTTCACTATAATACACCCAAATGCCCTTAATGACTAACGGCGTTAACTGCCGTTAGTCATTAACCCTAATTTTATGTTTTAAATCCTAACTTCCCCTAATTAACCTAACTAAACCCTAATTTTTACCCTAAACCCTAACCTTAACCCTAACCCTCCCCCACCCTCCCACCACCCCCTCACACACTCCCCCACCCCAGCCAGCCACCACCCCCGGCGGCCCTCCCCCACCGCCAACAACTACCCCCTCCCCCCACCCCAACAGCCCGCCACCCCCACCACGCCCCTCCCCCCCACGGTTAAATGCGGCCCCAAACTCGATTTTCGCAACCCTCCCCCCCCACTCTCCATGGCTCCCCGCCCCCTTGCCGCCCTCTGCGGCTCCCCCCCCCCGTCGACCACTCCCCGTGATTCCCCCCGCCCTCCCCCACCCCCCGTCGAATCCCCCCACCCGTGTCGAATCCCCCTCCCCTATCCCCTTTAAATTCCGCGGCGAGCTCCTTTGGTTGCGGAACGACGTGCGAGAGGGTGGGGGAGCGGCGTCCGAGAGGGTGGGGGCGAGCGGAGAGTTGCGAGCGAGCTGGGGCTGCGAGGTGGGGGCGGGAGGTCGGCGAGGTTGGGGGAGGGGATCGGCCGGGGTGGGGGAGGGTGGGGGATTCGACGAGGGGGTGGGGAGGCTGGCGGCAGTGTCGACGGGGGTGAGGAGAGGCTACGGGGAGGGTCGACGGGGGTGGGGGAGGCTGCGGGGAGTGTCGACGGGGGTGAGGAGAGGCTGGGGAGGGTCGACGGGGGTGGGGGGGAGCCTTTGGAGGGTGGGGGAGGAGGGAGGCTGCTGGGGGTGGGGGTGGGGATGGGGGGGAGGGGGAAGGGGTGGTGGGAGGGTGGGGGGAGGGTTAGGGTTTGGGGTTAGGGTTTATGGTTAGTGTTTAGGGTTAGGGTTAGGTTAGAATTTAGGTTAACTAGGGTTTAAATTAGAAAATTAGTGTTAATGACTAACGGCGGTTAACGCCGTTAGTCATTAAGGGTACTTGGGTGTATTATGTTGAAGCGAGGGGTACCGAGATGTATTTTCAAAAGTGCGAGGGTACCTCGTGAATAAACCGAAAACTTCGGGGGCATTTGGTGAAAAAACCGATTAATTAATACTTCTACTTTGGGTTTACTTTTCTTAGTTTTCTTTGGAAAGAGGACACGATATTAAGATTACACGTACGAGGAGATAAGTGGTGGGAATTTGTGAGATTGGAATAGTCCAACATAAAAGATTTTTTTTAATGACTATTTTTTGCAAGACTTTTTTTTTATTTTTAGTTTATATTTTTACATGTATGTCATTTAATATTTTTCTACATAAATTAGATGGAGATTATATCTATTAAAAATCGAGTAATATTATTCATTATTTTTTTTTTTTTGCCGAATCCAGGTCGTACCCGTTTTCGGAAATTTTGGTTTTGCCTTTTGCAGTCCCGGTACCCGTGCCGTATCCGTCCCCGTATCCGTATCGGTGCTACCTAGGTAACAACAAGCTCTTCCGTTGCTTCTTTCTTATGATCTATTGCATGCAAAGGTAAAATTGGACTTCTTAAGATTTACTCTTATTTTCAAAAACAATAATTGAAATAGTTTATGGGATAATCAATTTTGTTATATTCAACTTTAAGTCATGTTGTTATAAATAAGTTTTTTATAAATTAATAAAGCATTTTTTTAAGTGAAAATTAATTAAGATTTCTTATTTAGTTCATTGAATGAGTTACTAATTCCTTCCTATTACTATTCTTGGAGTAATATTGGAAGTGAGAAGGATCGTTTGAGGTCATTGGTCATAGTTATGGAGGTCAAGTAATAGTTGAAATTATTGGGTTCAAGATTTCACTCAAAGCCAAGTATTATTATTATTGGAGTTTGGTATTGATGATTGAATTAAGGTACACATTGTCCACCCACTTTTTGTTAAAAGAAATGTACTTATTATATGATTTTAGTATTAACTGGATTGCATTTGAGTAATTGATGAG
Source organism: Beta corolliflora (assembly GCA_947648045.1). Taxonomy (NCBI): domain Eukaryota; kingdom Viridiplantae; phylum Streptophyta; class Magnoliopsida; order Caryophyllales; family Amaranthaceae; genus Beta; species Beta corolliflora. The sequence goes on from CANSZD010002959.1 coordinate 290,476, forward strand.
AATTTGTGATATATGTTACAATGATGTATGACTTGTGCAATTGATTGAGATTTTATTTTATTTTATTTGGTTGACGATTGATTGCTGGTTGAAGACCACATGGCTCTAAATATAGTGTTATGGGTTATAAATTAATCAAGTAAGAATAGCCTACGAATTATGGTTCTAAATGTATGCTTGTTGAATATAAGACACTTGTTCATGATCCTTTTTAAGTTAAAGAGTAATATCCAAATTTGAGAGATTGTTGTATGACCAATACTAGTAAGGGTATTTTGAATATATATATTCAAGGCATACTAATTACTAAATTTATCTTTTCAAGTCGTTTAATATACAAGAAAGGATTTGTATTTCTAAACTGTAGTACTTAAGTATTTTCATCCCATAAGTATTTTGGATAATTTCCTAAGTAAATTATGCTATAACAGGAGAACTTTTGGTTCAATTGAATGGATATATTATGTATATATGTTTTACTTACAAGCTGCAAAAGTAATACTAATTTATAACTTATTTTATCCTATATAGCAATATCTTTGCTAAAATGATTAATTTGTCGATCATTTCTTTTCCTTTATGCAAAAACTTTGAAACTTTTGCTTTATTATAATTACTAACACGACCTTAGCAATATGAAGTTTGTACTCATTATTATTCATACTCATGTATGTTTATGACTATTCTTTATTGAGTTATTTTTAGCACTACAATACCAACAACATACATTATCTTTAAAATGGTTACTCATATTTGAGTCTATTAAAGGTTGACCTAAAAGATGTTATGAAAACTATGATACTACTATACTACATTTTAATATTGATGGATATTGATGAGTTTGGTTGGTTGAAAGGTTAAAAAGAATAATTTTTAATAAGTATGTACGATTTTAAGGTTTGTAAATATGTTTTTATTGAGTTCAAATAAACTTTAGTGAGAGCATTTAAATTGTTATTTTGAACTTATAAGTGTATTATTTTGTGATTAGAAGATGGATAATTACATATAGATAAGATGAAATATAGAATGATTGTTTGTTTACATAGGTTAATGATTCAATGAAAATTGGGAAGAAATGTTTTTTCTTGTGCGAAAACTATTTGTTGTGAAGATGTATTGGATTTAATCTTTGTGTATGATAAACGGAAAGAGTTGTTGTGCTGATTCTGAGTTCATGATCAAGTTTATGTTCTTGAAGAAGAAGATTTGCAAGTGTATGTTAAGAATCTAAAACGCTAAACTTAGTTTGTCCATTTTCGTGTCTTGAACCAGCTCACTGAAACATATTTTTAGCCATATTCGGGGCTTTTCTGCAAAATTCTTATTTCACAAAAGATGTTTGTATTGAAATTTTCCTGAGGTTAGGATCAAGAAACATTTGATTTGGACTTCGTCGACAAGTTATACATGTTTAAAGTGTTTAGAACTAATGTTTATTTTCGGATTTTTAGAGGAAAGTTTAATACCGATTTTGAAAGAAATCAATTCAGGTTATCGAAGCTAAAAGAGAAAATGTTTACCATATATGTATGACTCCTAAAAGCTCCAATCGCCTATTTTTTGAAGCAATCTTTTATAAGTATTAATCTTGTATTCTAAGCGTAAAGCATATGAGGATTTTACATAAGGTTTATGACGTTAGTAAATCTTTTATTAGTCAATATTTTAAATGTCTTGTAGTATTCTATATCCAATTTGGACAAGTTCATGGAAGTTAGAAAAAAACCAAAAGAGAAAAACTACTTCCCAAATTTGTTTAACAGTTTTGTTTTTCCAAGTTGAAAGCTTAATTTATTCTTACAAGTTATTACAAGTGATTATTAGTCCCAAGTGTTTAGTAAAAGTGTACGACTCAAACAACAACTATTCTACGCAAGCCACAATCTCGTTAAGAGTTAAGTTAGTTTTATCCAAATTATGTGTATCAAGTAAACCTTGTTGGAGTTTATTTGTATGATCTATATATACTTCTTCAACACAATGTTCTTAAATGACTTATCTCTACCAAAAGAACTTGAAATAATGATGGAATAAATATAATTGAGAATTTGTATAAACTTGCTATGTGCAATGTGTAATGGACTAAAAGCAATGGGGGAAAGTAGCCATGGAACGGTGAGGAACAACAGTGCGGGCGAGCGTGGTGCTCGTAGGCCGCCGGTTCTTGAATTAAAGATTGAAGGCGAGTGTGGTGTCTCGTAGGTTGCTAGAGGCATGTCCCGAAAGTCTTGCAAGTATATGGTAGATAGGAGGGTGACGACCCCCACGGTTTAGAGACGAGTCGGTCGTGGTGACCCCTCTCTAATCGTGTTCACTTTCCCCCAACGAAAAGAATATTTACTGAAATTCTGTAAATGCTTAAGAACGAGCATCAAGAATGTTATTGGACATGTGAGTCATGGTACATGGTGTACAATAATATTCTGTTATACAAGTACATACACAATCTGACGCGTCATTATGGTCACTTTTGGAAAGAATTTTTAGCTCATTGAATAAATTGCTTAAAAACTACTTATATTGATTAAAACTCATGTGAACATATATGTAGGTTAGTGTCAAATGGTTTAATCATGAATATAGGACCTTCGTGTGTTATGTTTTCACCCCGAATATGAAATCGAAGTACTTTACTTAAAGTATGTAAAAGTTATTTAATCCTAATGGTTTAAAGCTTTGTTGTATGAACGTTGTGAGTTATCTCTTTTATGTGTTATATTCTTAATGTTTATCTGAAATGTGTGATATGTGGTGAAATTTTACAAAATCCACTAAAACGAATTTTAGGTTGGACAGTGAATGCTCAGCTTTCACTGATTTTGTTCTCGGAACCTGTCCTAGTGGGGGCAGATTTCCTTTGTTAGTGATTTTTGCAGGTATCAGATGGTCCATGATTGAGTCAATGGCAAGGGCATTCCTTAAGGATAATTGTAAGGTCTTATTTGGTTCATGATTGTAAAGTACTTTAGAGGAATTCGAGATGTGATTATGTTAGGTATAAATCAAGGGTTATTATATTGGAGTTGTGTATTTTTATTCAAATATATATTCTAGGTTATGGTCATGTAAGTTCATGGTGTCCTCGTCCAGGGGTTCCCTAATCTTAGTTAGTAGCTCGAAAGGTCGGGCTATTATGTTACCCGTGTCATCATCTCCTCAAGACAAGCATCCAAACTCTTTTGAGTGTCAAATTTTTGCTTGAAGAATTTCAGCTTCATTAACCAAATTGAGTTGAGAATTTGAGATTAAGGAAACCCCAAAAGCCCAAAACTCTTCTCACTCCCGTATTCCCTTTCTCTCACTGAATTCTCTCTCTTATGAAACTCATCAAAACCCACTAAAGATTTAATCTTTACTGATTGTTACTTCCACAAATGTCTCTTAAAGCTTTACCAAGTCATCAATGGAAGGAAACCCGACACTTATTTTCTCTCGTCCTCTAATTTTCTTGGTCTTGAAGTTTCTTTGCGGAGTTCTTTGCTTAAAATATTCAGCATGCAGTCGATTTTTGGGAATATATGTTGTATGAAAGTTGTATATCTCTTCGAGATATTCAATTTAGGCTCAAAAATCACTCAATTCCGACATGTGTACTAGAAGTTACGCCTCTTGCAAGTTCTGTCATATGTTGTTGCTCTGCATAGGCTGCTGCCCAATTCATTTCGATTCTTGCTTTGCCGTTGTTGTCTTGATGTTGGTGTTCTCTACTTCTCTTGTTCTTCTTCTAGTTGTTTCATGTTTGTAAGGAAGTTGATTCTAATTTTGGAGGTATAATAACTCAAGCCCTCATCTTTCTTCTTTGATTTATATTCCAAATTCGATTTTAATGAGATTTTGTTGTTATGATTTTCTTAATAAGTTAAGACAAAAATGTTGGTATTGGTTGTCCATTAGTTTGTGAATTGAAATCTAATTAGTAATTGCTTGAAATGCATATTGACATTACGAGATGATTATTTTGACTAGAAGTATGCAATACGGTTTCATCATATTTCAAAACTCAAATCGGTTTTTGGAGTTGCGAATTTCTATTTTAGTGTCTATAATTTTGATGTTAGTTCATTTGATTTGATTAATAGGATTCATTTGGAGATAGTATTGAAATTGAGATAATGGGTTTTAGAGCTAGTTCTCGAGGTTCCCAAATTAATCATTTTAAATGATTAGTGAAGGAGAGGAAAAGGGTGGTCAAATTAGTTTTATGTTAAGAGTTAAATGATATATTAATTATATTGTTATTATTATTGAGGTGAATTATGGGTATTAATATGTGGAACTCAAAGAGTCATGGAAGCTTGGAAGAAGTTGTATTGTTAGAATTGGGTTGTGGTTTCGGGTAACATTTATGTTCGAAGAAATGTATTTACATGCCGCGTGTGTGTTGTATTTTTAATATCGTATACCGATTATAGTCATGGCCATGATTATAGATGCATCTTTATGTGTGGATTTGTGGAATATGATTTTGTTATGTTATTGGAATTGTTCGGAAATATTTATGTTTCTTGGAATATGATTTGAGTATGATAATGTAAAAAAGAATTTCGTATTTGTTTTAGCTGGCTTAGCTTATGGACCGAGATGAAAAGTGGGCAAGGTACGGGTGGAGGAAAGTGATTACGATATAAGTTAAGTTAAGCCCGAGATAAGGTCGAATATTGTGTTACGTTATGTTACGTTATGTTATGCCAAAACCGGTACTTGCCGGTGATTTTTGTGTTAAGTGATTGAGCTACGCCAACGATATATTTTAATGGATAAATTATTTTTCGAACCATTACCAAGTTTGATTATTATTTGAAAAATGTTTTCGAACCAAAAATCGTTTTTTGAGTGAAGTAAAGTTATTGAGCTTTCCGCTCATTTTAGTTTTTGTTTGTTTAGTATTCTCTTCTGTAATTTGCAGGTGTGTGTCCGAGGCTCGGAATGAATCAAGAGAAAGAGTTTTAATTATGAGAGTGTAATTAAATTAGTGATTCGAAGTTGTATTTAGAGTATAAGTTATTAGTACTCAAGTTCCTATTTGAGAATTAAGTATTTTATTATCTGGATAGAGTAAAGTAGGTTATAATTTAATATTTGGTTTTCAGGTTGTTGTAATGTGGGCCACGACCCACAGTCTGGATCGTTTTATAGCTTATGTTTCATTGCGAATAAATGTAAATTCGAGGTTTATTTAGTGCTAACGAGGTTTATGAATGTTAAGTGTGATTAGCTAGCAGCTCGGAAGTGCGGTACATTACGGGTGGTCAAATTAGTTTTATGTTAAGAGTTAAATGGTTTATTAATTATATTGTTATTGTTATTGAGGTCAATTATGGGTACTAATATGTGGAACTCAAATAGTCTTGGAAGCTTGGAAGAAGTTGTATTGTCAGAATTGGGTTGCGGTTTCAGGTAACATTTATGTTCAGCAAAATGTATTTACATGCCCGCGTGTGTGTTGTATTTTTAATATCGTATACCGATTATAGTCATGGCAATGGTTATAGATGCATCTTTATGTGTGGATTTGTGGAATATGATTTTGTTATGTTATAGGAATTGTTCGGAAATATTTATGTTTCTTGAAATATGATTTGAGTATGATAATGTAAAAAAAGGATTCCATATTTGTTTTAGGCTGGCTTAGCTTATGAACCGAGATGAAAAGTGGGCAAGGTACGAGGTGGAGGAAAGTGATTCTGATATAAGTTAAGTTAAGACCAGATAAGGTCGAATATTGTGTTACGTTATGTTACGTTATGTTCTGCCAATACCTGTACTTGCCAGCGATTTTGTGTTAAGTGATTGAGCTACGCCAGCGATATATTTTAATGGATTAATTATTTTCAGAACAATTACCAAGTTTGATTATTATATGAAAAAAAAGTTTTCGAACCAAAATCGCTTTGACGGGCTGAAGTAAAGTTACTGAGCTTTCCGCTCATTATTGTTTTTGTTTGTTTTGTATTCTCTTCTGTAATTTGCAGGTGTGTGTCCGAGGCTCGGAATGAATCAAGAAAAGAGTTTTAATTATGAGATTGTAATTAAATTAGTGATTCGAAGTTGTATTTAGAGTATAAGTTATTAGTACTCAAGTTCCTATTTGAGAATTAAGTATTTTATTATCTGGGTTGAGTAAAGTAGGTTATAATTTGATATTTGGTTTTGAGGTTGTTGTAATGTGGGCCCTGACCCACAGGTCCAAGATCGTTTTATAGCTTATGTTTTCGCTGCGAATAAATGTAAATTCGAGGTTTATTTAGTGTTAACTGAGGTTTATGAATGTTAAGTGTGATTAGCTAGCAGCTCGAAAGTGCGGGCTGTTACAGGTGGTCAAATTAGTTTTATGTTAAGAGTAAAATGATATATTAATTATATTGTTATTGTTATTGAGGTGAATTATGGGTATTAATATGTGGAACTCAAAGAGTCTTGGAAGCTTGGAAGAAGTTGTATTGTCAGAATTGGGTTGGGGTTTCAGGTAACATTTATGTTCAGCAAAATGTATTTACATGCCCGCGTGTGTGTTGTATTTTTAATATCGTATATCGATTATAGTCATGGCCATGGTTATAGATGCATCTTTATGTGTGGATTTGTGGAATATGATTTTGTTATGTTATTGGAATTGTTCGGAAATATTTATGTTTCTTGGAATATGATTTGAGTATGATATTGTAAAAATGGATTTCGTATTTGTTTTAGCTGGCTTAGCTTATGAACAGAGATGAAAAGTGGGCAAGGTACTTGTTGTAGCCTATAATCTACTGTCCCTTTGAAGACACTTGGGCTCATCTGAGCCGTACACGTGTCCTCCCCCAAGTTAATATAGAAAGAAGACTTAATCTCTGGGCTATACTCGGTTGGGTTAAAGGTTTATTTTACGGCCCAAGTCGGGAACCCGGCCAGACTGTAAGGTGGTTTGCGGGAGAGTGGTTAATAATTCTTCACAAATCATGGCCTGCCACGTGTCATGTTCTGATTCCCCAACCAATCAGGAGCCACCATTCTAGGTCAAATTTTAAGGATAGCTGTCATCTTGCTATCACTATAAATACCCCTGAAATCAGGAGAAAGATCATTCAATGCAAACAGTGCAAAGTTACTCTGTAAAACTATTCTCTCACTTTCTCTCTCTATCTCTACTTTCTCTTACAACTCCTGATATCTGACTTAAGCTTCGGAGGGGGAACCACCACCCAAACCTCCCGGGGTGGGTCCCTTTTTGCGAGGTTCCGGGAGTGAAGCTCGGGCTTGGACTAGGTTGATTCGGGACATTTGTTGCACAAGTCTCCAAGGAAGAACATCTAAGGGATACTAGTTTACTTGCTAGACAAGAAAGCTCAATCTACTGACTTACTTGTTGGACAAGGAGATAAAACATTTGGCGCCGTGTACGCAGGGGAGACGCAGCGATGACCGTTGTCAATCGTCCAACCTTGCCAAACCGAAGTCTTTAGGTTAATGTCGAAGACACGGTAGAACACGAGAGACGCCTCGAGGAAGGGATGAGCCCGGTCCATCGTCCAAGTTCTTGGACCAAGCCGAAGACACTTTGTCATTCAAGAGAATCTTGAACGTCCGATGGCTGCCGCCCATCTAGAGAACGCCTTGAATGATTTCCGAGGCAAAGATGGCTTTAACGATCGTCCGGGAACGGATCAAGAACAACATCTTTGTTTTCGAAGCTTAACCTCGAGCCGGCCGCTAACAATCTAGTTCCTCTCAGGGGCGTTTCCAAGAAGATCGTCCAGGGTCCTAGTCGACCTATTCGTCGGGAACCCTCCAGGAGGATGGCTGGAGGAAAGCGGCCGAAGAAGCGGTGAACGAGCGGAGGAAGATGGGCTGGAACTGGTGGTTAGGACCCAAGATCGGGCTCGCCCAAGTGAGCATCGAATGGGGAAACGGATGCCAGAGAATACCTAGAGGCAAAAGAGGCACGGCTCTACAACGGTCGGCCACGGGGTCTACCCCGTATTTCGAGAGACCCTCCTTTGAGGATGCCATCCCGAACGGAAGGAAGAAGTGCGGGGACTTCCCTTGTTCGTCCAAGACAAGAGAAGACGGTAGTTCAACCAATGGTCCATAAGCGACCAAGTACCTTAGCAAATACTTCATCTAATCCTTGTGTTGAAAGAATATCGCAAGGAGTTCATACCCATTGAGGGGCCGGTTGGGAGCCCTCGGATCAATTGGCCTACTCCGTTCTCGACCGGGATCATGGAGCGCCCCCCTTCCCCAAAGGTAAAACTTCCAACGAAAGAGCCTTTTGATGGAACAACCGATCCTGATGATCACTTGTCCGCTTACAAACATCGAGATGTACGTCCAACGAGTAGATGATGCTACTTGGTGTAAGAATTTCCCGGCTACCTTGAAGGGTGTAGCTCGAAGTGGTTTAACAACCTTCCATCCAATTCGGTCAACAATTTTACCGAACCCTGGTTTCTTATTTACTAGTCACTTTGTTGCTAATAAGCAAGAGCAAAAAACAAGCATGCACTTGGGAAAGATCCGTCAAGGACCTAAAGAAGCTCTCGAAGCTTTGTCAAGAGATTCAATCTAGAAGCCCTTGGGATTCAAGATCTTAATGCGGGTGGCCTTTGACGCCTTTATCGAGGACTAAGGCCAGGAAGTTTTAAGTTTGATCTTGTCAAGAAGAAAATCACCACTCTTGCCGAAGCTTTAAAGGAAGCAAGTGGCTTTATACATGCTCTTGAAGTATGTCTGAGAGGCCAAGCACCTCGACTCTAAGAAGCTCAAGAGGTTGCCTGGCCCGAAAGGGCAACCCCAAAAAGGCCGAGACTTGGGCCATAGCCTCTACCACCACTTCGTCGGAAGAAGCAAAAGAAAGCATCTGAGGCCTTCTTCATCCAACCCAATTGAATTCGAGACAGACCAATACTCCATTCTCATGGAGATAAAAGATCAATATGAAGTATGAAAGCTCGGCGAGATGAAGACTCCTTACGTAAATAGAGCAAGAGCAAGTATTGTCACTTTCACAGGGCTGACCGGCCATGAAAACCAATGAATGTAAACACCTTAAAGGGCTTTGGAAGATCCTTAGCCCGTTAAGGGAAAAGATGAACTTCTAGACTTACCCCTGAGGCTAAAGGAAGTTTGAGAGGAGAGACAATTGGCGGGCCCAAGAAGAAGGAGAGTGAGAGCACGGACGAGGATGTTGTTCTCGTAATTTTCGGAGGATTTCTTCTTTGGAGGATCAACCAATAGAGGGTGCAAAAACTACCTTAGGGAGCATGGCCAGAGTCTTGTTGGGCGATCGAAAGGGCGAGCCCTTCCCAAAGGTGTTGGTCGGTGAGCAAGATCGGGGCAAGCCGAGGACTCCCATGATGATCCTTTGGTTGTGGAAATGAACATAGCAAACCTAAGGGTAAGATAGGATTCTAATTGATACTTGAAGCTCGACTGGACATCATTAGTTCTCAATCTGTTTGTCGCATAAAGTTTGGATTGAAAAGAACTTGGTTCATGTCCACCAGTCCCATCATGGGTTTGGGGGAGTTATCCATCCCATGGGAACGGTCACGTTGCCTGTCCCGGGTTGGAGAGAAGGAGGCTTCGCGGACTTTGTTTGTCCAAGTTCTTGGGTCAGTCCGAGATTTGACAACTTATAATGTCATTCTTGGACGGCCTACTGCTTTGTACCAGCGTAAAGCGAGTATAGTAACTCATTTGATGCTTATGAAAGTATGAGTGTGATGACGGTAAAATTGGCTCCTTGTTTGGAGACCAGAGAACAGGTGGAATGTTATCTAACTACCCTTAAGCGTCATCATGGAAAGCATGTGATGAAGAAGAAGACAGGAAGATCGGTGGCAAATGTAAAAACGTCTCAAATTGGGAAAGATAAGACGAGGAGGTGGCTGGAGAAAGCGAAGGCGTCCGAGAATGAAGGAGCCTAGGAGGACAATTGAGAGTCCTCGGAGACGCCCCTCGCCCCCTCAAGGAAAACGTCTGAACATCTCCCAAGCAAGAAAAGGAAGTATTTGAGCCCGTGAAGGAAGAACCTCCCTCCTCGAGGAAGTGATGGCCATCATGGGACTAGCACTAGGAACGTCCGCAGCCGTGGAGGTCCCCTCGAAGATATCTCGTTTGGACGAGGCTCATCCGCAAAGAATTTTGAAGATTGGGTCCTCGCTCTCTCTCCGGCAGGTCGGGGGCCTTTTAATTCACTTACAAAGAATTTCAAGACGTGTTCGCTTATCAGGTCAAGAAATGCCTGGAATTGATCCAATAACTGTCCATCTACTAATGTCGATCCAAATTTCAAACCTATTCGCCGAAGAAAAGGCATTTAGGACCGGCCAGGAATCGCTACGACTGGGGCAGTTCGGAAGTTATTGGAGTCGAAATTCATCAAAGAAACCCATTATCCATAATGGATAACAAATGTGGTCCATGGTGCCGAAGCCTAATGGCACTTGGAGGATGTGTGTGGACTACACCGATCTAAAACAAGGCATGTCCCAAGGACACGCCCCTTGCCTAAGTTGGATCGTCTAGTCGACTCCACCGCCGCCCACGCTTATTAAGCTTCATGGGACGCTTATTTAGGTTTTCATCAAACCCCTACGGGGTCGCCGAGGATCGTGACAAAACGCTCCCGCTACCGAGAAAGGCTCGGATGGGCCGCTAAGGACGCCTCGCCTCCGCAATGCCCCCGACCACCTTTTCAAAGATTGGATCAATACGCTTTCACCTACGCTTGGGAAGAAACATGGAAGCCTATATCGATTATACGATAGACAAGAGCCTGTTAGATGAGAGTCATGTGTGCGTGATCGGCAGAGAAAACTTTCCGAAACCCTCAGAAATACAAGCAAGCCGAACCCAAAGAAACGTGTTCGGGGTTTTGTCCAGGACGTCTTTAAGTTTCTTGGTAGATCTAGGGAATAGAAGCCAACCCGAAGAGAAGATCCAAGCTATTTGTAGACATGAAGTCTCTGTCAAAGATAAATGGAGTACAAATGTCGACTTGCCGGGTTGGTCATTGCGCGACCCTTTGTCGTCTCAAGTCAAAGTGACAAGTGTCATCACTTCTTCGCCACGATAAAGAAAAGGCCAAGTTTGTATTCGGACAAGAGGCAGAGCAAGCCCTTCGCCAGTCAAAGATCACCTTCGATACCGCCTAGGCCGGGTCGTACCCACCGAGGGGGAGTAAACTCAAGCTCAGATGCCTCGGTCAGGTGTGTCCACTGTGCCGGTGGAAGTGCCGGGCCCTACCGTCGCAAAGAGAGTCCGTCCAAGTCCCCATATACTTTGTGAGCCATGTGCTCAAGGATGCGGAAAATAGGTATACGCCGGCCAGTAGCCTGATCGCCTCGTCACAGGCGAAAGCGTAGTTAAGGCCCCATTTCTCGGGCGCAAAGATACCTGCTCTACACCGGACAACCCTAAGCAAGTTCTCCGTGTAGATGGAAGCTCGCGACGAACGCTTAAAATCTGGGTTGCTGAGCTTAACATGTTCGATATATCATTTGAACCAAGGAAAGCCATTAAGGGGCAAGCCTCGCGTGATTTTATAGCTCGAAGCTCACTCCTGGCCAAACTACAGCCAATCTCTCGATCCAAATTTAAGGAAGCAAGCATTGGGACGCCATGGGGTTTCGACGGGTCGTCAACAGCTAATGGACGCGGGCTGAATCATTTGGTCAATCTCCGTAGGAGACAAATTTGAACATGCGCTAAGATTCCAATTCTAAGCCGGCCCAATAACGAAGGTCGGCTATGAAGCACTTCGTCGAATCAAAATGTGTAAAGCTACTGAGCCCTGGAAATCGAGGCCAACCGCACTTCGTGCGTTACCAAGTCAAATCCGGAGATTTCGAAGCCAGTAAAGCAGCATCGGCGAGCAAATATATGCGCCCGAGACAAAGACGCAGGTGCGAGCCTTGAAACGATTTCCGTTTCTCACCGCGCCAAGGTCGAAAATCATCAAGCGAGGACTCCTCTCTCAAATCGCCGCCTGGGCCGAAGGTGACGCGCCAAGAACAATTTTTCGGGAAGTAAAACCCAAAAGAGTATCGACCAAGAGCAAATCATGTTCCTTAACCGATGGAGCAAGATGAATGGAGCCCACAATAGAATACAAGAAAACAGATCTGGCCGCCATCGTGAGTCCGTGGAGGCCTGGCATGGGAAGTGCTCGAGACAAGGGTGGCTTCGAATTATGGGACGGGACCCTTTGCATAGTTGCCTTCAACCGCCCCCTCCTCGCTTGCATCACCAGAAGACGGTCTGTGATTGTCTCCGGGCGAAACCTATGACGGAAGCCAGGTATCTCACACCGGGGAAGAGCACCGGGTGAGTGCGCTTTAAGCCGATCGGGCTACTACCGACCATCGTCCTTAAAAGGAGGATGCCCTCGTCTATGCAAAGAAGTGCGACATTCTCCTAAACACGGAACTCGTGATCGAAGCCGTCCAACCATCTAACTCCTATCCTGCTTCTCCCGCCTTTGCCAACAGCAAATGGATAGATTTGTGACCTTTTCCCTATCGGCCGCGGCAAAAGAAGCTCAGGATAGCTTTCTATACACTATTTCACTAAAAATGGATGTGTTTCAAGCCGCCACGCGAGGAATAACTACAAACGATGTCAAGAGCTTCCTTTGGAAGAGCATTATAACTCGAGCTTTGGGTGCTTGCCACAATCCATCGGTTTTTGATAATAATCTCGGGCACAAACACCTAAACCGAGATTGGCTGTCGTAACGAGAGCCCAAGGCTCACTTTGTCGTCGTCGCCCACCCAAAGTTTCCACCCGGGCAAGTTCGAGTCCTTCAACAAGATTCTATCTAATGGAATCAAAAAAGGAAGTCTGGATAATGCCAAAGGACACGGAAGTCAAGAACCGCA
>CANSZD010002960.1:0-166705 GCA_947648045.1 Beta corolliflora
TTAACCCCTTTTACTCCCGTCAATTGATTGCATCTCGAACTAAGTGTAAAACCCCTTGCTTCTCCATGGATACGGCCCTTTACCTCTGTATACTACCTTCGCTAGGCTAGTTAGTTAGACTAGAATTGATTTTTATTCTTGACCGGAACCATAGGAAATACTTGACACCTAGGGGACCGATCAAGTTTGAACTCCCAAACTAAGTCCTTTTGTTCGTCCTCGAATAAAAGAGAAAGCGATAACGTGCGTGTACACTAACTCACTTTACATTACAGGAATCACGGTCGATTTTAAGCGTAAATGACAAGCCCTTTAAACCTCGAAGTTGCGAGGGCGGAGTGTGCTCTAAGTAAAGGTTTCTAAAAGTTTAACCCACTTAACTCTAGATCTTAGAACCCAAGGCAAACAAAAATAAATAAACCAAGAAAATAAGAAAATGTGCTCTTAAGTGAGATTTTTGAAGAAAAGCGAAACACGAATGGATACGAGAATTTCTAGACACTAAAAGTAAGCATGCTTTCCCAGATGTCCATAGGTTGATTAAAACATACCATACACTAAGCATAGAGAACTAGATAGGCGCAAATTCCTCAAATTCCCAAAACCGCCACATACCCAGCGTTCTCTCAGCTAGTTTCAAATTCGCCATTCAAAGGCAGAAACTTCTCTCTCATCTAGAGGGAAAATGGAGGCGATAAATGTAACAAGAAATAGAATAGGGAGAAGGTTACTCGACATCTCGACATAGCACACTCAGCTCGAAATGAAGCTTGATTCCAATCTTCCGCCACCGACAGCGCCTCAACCTTCTAAGGTCAAAAGGACTTTTTAAGGGTGGTAACGTAGGCTAGGGGGTAAAGGGTGTGAATAAATTTGGACCAGTGAGTTTTCGATCCTAATATAGTGAAGTCTTGAAGTAGGAGCGGAAGAGCTAAATAACCATGAATCACAAATCATATTAAACCATTTAAGGGATAAAAATTCACCCAAACTTATTAAAAAAAACATAACAATAAAAGAACTATTTTGGATTTTCTTTCTATTTCTCCCTTTTTTTATTTATTTATTTATTTTTTTTCATTTTTCCCTACTTTTTTTTTGACTTTGGGTGGCTTTTCTATGAAGTTGCAATTGCATTTATTCAAGAATATACACAAAATTTCCACCTATACCACAAGAATCTCATCATTTTCCCCCCCTTATTTTCCAAATATCACTCAAGACAATCGCTCTAACTTCACTATTCCCTACAAGGGTGAAAAAATAAAACAAGGGAGGCAATTGGCTTGTATTCAGGAATAATCAAAGAAAGGATAAGGCTCAAAGGATTAGAAGGAAAGGAGCAAATGCAAATAAAAACAAAACCAAGAAAAAGAGAAAAAACAAGAATAAAAAGCCTAAAACTATAGAAATAAAAAATAGTCACTTAGAAATGAATGCCTTTATCTTTCCCTAGAGTGGCTTGTTGCGATCTTAGATGGATCCAGTCGAGTTCTCGATAGAAGTATGCAATATCGAGATCCATGCCCCATCAAAATGATGTTGGGGCTTATTATTTTGAAAGTCCTCCCATGGGATTATCAGGGAAATACTACCTTTAAGGTTTCAAATCACTAGAGAGAGCAACACCATCATACCACAATCCATGAATTAAGGTCTTTTGTGCTCTCAAAGAAAGTTCTAACCACTACCTTAACATAGGGTATCCTAAAATCGACCATAAACCATCTCAAAAGCATGCGGACTTCTAACATCTAGAATAAAAGCATTCAAAAAAGTGGAGCTTCAATGATATTGTTCTCGGCTCGAGAACAAAAAAATAAACAAAGAAAATTTTGCCTTGATTATTGTGTTTTTTATAGCAAAGAGATGAGAAAGCTGGTAGCTAATAGCGCATGTCCGACACAATCAAAAAAAATTTAGCACTTAAACCTAGGTGGTGTTCATGACCACCAATGTAAGAGTAAAGCCAAGCAACCTCGAACGATACGTCTTCTTTCCTAAACTATCCTAAAACTAAACAAATAAAGTAATTAGAAGGGAGTTGTAACGATCTCACCTATCATTGAAGCAATAAAGGCCAAATGCAATATCCGAAGCAAAAGAGCATCTTCAAACCTTGACTTCATTCCGGATACTTGCTATGAGAAGGTCATCAACTCCAAAAAAGAGATTAGTTCCAATAACAAGAGTATATACAAGGGCAAAGAGAGATGAGTAGATTACAAGTTAAAAGAAGAGAAAGCAAATGCAGCTCGACCACGCTATTTCAGCAAACTCCTTAAGCTTGCAATGCCCCAGAGCCATGACCCCTAAAATTGCGCCCTAAGATCAAATACAATGCAAAGTACACCCCCCCCCAACTTGAATGCAAAGCAGAGCCTCGGTGATACCCCCGGAGACAGAGTGAAACTGAAAAGCGAAAAGGGGAGGAGAGGGGAGTTCATGGGGTGATCTAAGATCCACTTGGCCCGCCCCTCATCAGAGGCTGCGCCAATCATGTCAAGCTCGATCGGGGTCCCATCCTCAAGCAAGGGGGGCCATGGGGTTCCCGACCAGGGGATAAGTTGGGAGGGAATCCAGGAAATTTACCCCGTATAGAGTGGGTGATGGCTATGCTCGGTGGGATGTTGTACCCACATGGCGGGGTCACTTTGAAATAGTCGCACCCACGGATTTGGTATAGTCATACGGGGAAAAGTCCAGCTCCCTAATTTGGGAGGATGTGCCTTGCCCGTGGGGATAGGCCAGGCTCACGGGGAGTGCCATCGATGTGCTCCTCTGCAACCCAGCCTTGGCCCCCTCCTTTGGAGACCCGTCAAGGGATGGATTAGCCATTGCAGGCGGTTTGCCCTTGCTCCACAAAATGGTCTGAAAAGCAAAGTATTGTGGAGCGCCATCCTATAGTTATTGGCCTCCAATTGAAAGCTCCCTATAAGCGGAATTTATTAAAAGCATGTCTGATATTAAAACTAGAAGGTTAGGAGTGGCTCATACCTCCCTCCTCTTGGGAGGGGTGGCATTCGTGCTCCGCTCCTTGTGGTCTTGGTTGTACGTTGTTATTATTGTTGTTGTTGTTGGTGTTAAGTTGCCTTGCTCTATTATTTCTTCTTTCAATCTCATTCCCATCAAGCTCCGAAGCATCAATCTCCTCGAATGGTACTCTCCATGGATTTGGGGTATTTCTTTGGGGGTTCGGCTATGAATCTATGGGGATCTTGCACCTTATTGCACCCCTTGATCAACTAAAAGGTAGCTCTAGATGTCTCTTTGGTACACTTTCATGTTCTTGAGGTAATCCAAAGTTGGGAGCTCGACCCATAGTTCTCCGGCACCATCTTTATCAGTTTCTCTTTGAACTCCGAGCTTATAAGCATGCAAGCCACGTCGCCAATCCTCCCAATTGAGTGGGCCCTTTCGGTCAGTGGGTCTTGCCTTGATGGTACGAGCATCCTCGTGGCGAGCAAAAAACTCAAGTTAACTTGTCGATCGGGAGTTACTTTGATCCATGCAACCTCCTTCCTTCACTTGCTCTCCATAGGAAATGTAGTTCTTGGTCGCTCATTTCCCTAGATCTTGCTTGAGAAGAAAAGCAATAAGCACCAACATACGATGAAAGTACCTCGATGCGTCGCATTTACGGATTTCGAAGGCTTTGGATGAGTTAGAAAGGAAATCCCTAGACCCATATCGGTTATCCTCTTCCACCAAGCTTGCATGTTTGCCAACCTTTAACTCCATCCCCGGAAACAATCAAACACCTCGGCTCTAGGATCCTGACCAAAATACTCATTAAACTTTGCAGAGGTTCATGGTGGGCCGGAGTGGTTGAACATCTCAATTTAATCTCAAAGGCTCCCCCCGCCTCCGTAGATGTCCTCTTTAATTCAAAGCTAGCTAATTTTGAGCTAGAGGAATGCGGTAGGTGTGAGGGAGGGTTGCACGGGTGGTTGTCGGGTCTCATTCACTGGTAACCCAATCACTCTGGGATTCGATTTTTAAGAAACGGGCAAAATCGAGGTGTACGGGCAAGGTCGCACACTTTATCGTCAATCCCGAGGTGGAAACAAGTTATATGATCATAGAAAAGGGTTTTATTTCACCTCACTCTTCTCGAGCTCACCTAAACTTTGCTTTATGTTTGAGTTTGGTAAGGTTCTACACTGTCGGTAGGGTGAGGTGCTACTGTAGGTCTTTTCAACCCATTACACCGGTATCAAACACAATAGTCAACAACAATAATCACCCGACAACAACAAAATCAACCAACGAAAAACCAGCCTCATTACCAAAAGGTTTGTAGAATCCAAGGATTTTTCGCAACAACCACTTCTAACTCCACAAAAATCCCCCAAAAATTAGCACAATTAACCAACATAACACCACCACAATCTCCACTACTAATCGATTTCAAGAACAAACTCCCAAGCCAAAACACCTAAATTCATCTAACACAAAACTCCAAGGGAAGCCCTAACTAAACCAAGCACAAATACTCAAAATAAGCAAAATGAACTTGATTAGGAGAGATTTTACCACAATTGGAACCAAATTCTTCTTCTTATTGTACAAAAAGGAAAGAGGTAACCCGAGTGAAACCCCAAGGCCCAGCAAAAACCCGATTGATCCTAAGAGTTGAACTCTGGAGTGGGAAATTTTGAGTAGAAGTGAGAATGGGGAACGTTTGGGTGTTTTTGAAGATGAATTTGAGTGATATTGATGAGTAAAAGTAGGTGATTTGTGGAGGATTCGGGGGTGATTGTGGGTGGTTTGAGGAGAGTGAGGGGTTTGAGTGTGGGGGGTTTTTTGTGGTATGGAGTGGAGAGAATAGTGGGAGTCGGGCTGTGTGTGCGTGTTTTTTTTTAAGAACGAAGTGCTCGAAGCTCCCGCTCCCATTCTCCAAAGCGCGCGCTCCGGCCCTTTGTATATTTTTTCAAACATCGCACAAGCTCCCGCTCCACCTTGCCCAAAAGCGGACGCTGATTACTTGAGCGGCGCTCCAACATTTGGAGCGGGGCTTCAAAATCCGGCATTTGCTTTGCCTCGCACAGCATCGAGCCCCGGGGCCTCGAAAGTCCTGGAGTTTTCGGGGCTTCAGATTCTCGGCTTTCTTTTGCTTTGAGCTTCTGAACAGGCGCTTCAAAGGTTGAGCTAGAGCTCAGATTTGTGACTCCAACCACTTTTTTCCTTACGCTAGGCTGGCGCTCCAAGAGGTTGAGCCTTTGTAGTCTTCCAAATTCTGCATTCTTCACAATTAGAAGCCAGATTCGGAGCGGGCGCTCCAATACTTTGGAGCCTCGGAGCCTTGAGCCCAATACTTAACCGATTTTCTTTTTCCCTTCCCCGCACACACATGCCACAATAACAAACCATAGCCTATGGGGGTTTAAATTAGCCCAAAGTGAGATGTAAGACTTAGCTTGAAACTCGACTTCAACTAGTCGACAGATGAGCCGAGGAGGTCAAGCCTCTGTTTTCCAACCCAACCATTATCCACCTCCTCCCTTGGGGAAAACTCCTGGATTTGCCAATCCACCGATTTTTCAAAAAGCAAAATCTAAAGTTCAAACAATAACAAAATATAAACAATATATATAATACCTTTGATTTTTGGTCTTAAGCTTTTAGACCTCTCTTCATCTTTTCTCAAATGGCTGGGGGGACTAGCCTTTAAGGTCAGAACCGTCCGAGCATCAAACAACCACAAGCTTTTCTTAATTTGTTCCTTATCAAAGATGCTTCTTGATTCTTTGGCTTCATTTACCATGAACCTAGCTCCATCCTCTCACCCTTCCAATCTAAACGTAGCTATAGGGAGTTGACCTCGTGATGCAGAATGGGCCTTACCTTCACTTTCCTTGCATCTCTTAAATTCCTTTCTGTGGAAAAGATCTTGGGAGCTGTTGAGTCGATCAGAGAACTTTGGTCAAATACCTTGAAGTCACGATCACTAGGAGAAAAAAAAGGAAGGGTCGTACTGGAAGGGTCAGCTTGCAAACGCAGTTCTTCGTGTATGGTAATAAGGATGCCACTAAAATCGCAACTCTTCGTATCTTAAGGGTCGCGGCTTCTTAAACGAAGCAAGTGAGTGAAGGGTTCAAGTAAGCACTGATAATCCAGAGTCTTAGGTGCACACAAAGGGTCGCGGGTTTTTGGGCCAACCGCAGCCCTTTATGGGATTTTTTTATTATTGAAAGTGAATTCAACCTCGCACGCTCCGCTTAAAATTAAATGTCAACTGTAGGGTGTATACCTTCACAATCTCCTCCTCATTCTCCTTCTCTCTCCTCTCTTCACAATCTCATTCCCTCATTCTCTCCCTCTCTCTCCTCTCTGCCGAATGCTTTTGCGGTGAGGATGTTCGCTCACTTCTTTCGCGACCAAAGCCAAGGCTCTCGTCTCTCCGCCCTCTGGCCTCGGATCTCCTCCTGCACACCTCGCAGATTTTCTCACTTCGCGTCTTCATCCCCAGTTCTTAGCCCTCGCATCAACTTCTTCAACGACGCCGTTTCCTCAATCTTCTCTCTCCTCGCCAGGTAAAACCCATCTTACCTTCATCGTTTTTTTCATTTAACTCGATTAATAATTTCCTGGTTTTTTTCCAATTTTTTGTTTTATGTATGATTAGTATGTTCACTAGGAGCAAAGATGTGAGATTATAAAAAAAGTGTTATGTAGAGTGCATTTTCAAGAAGGGGAAAGTTGATGGAACTCCCAAAAAAAGGATGAACCTATTTGCTATGATGGGTTTGAACCATCCGGCTCTTCATGGCTATGTGCCCGTGTAATTCCTTTTTTATTCCAATTTTTTCATCCCTCGTTTTGTTGATTATCTGGGCATTTGAGTTTTATTAACTTAAAACAGGTTTATTGGTATCTAGAATCGGTATTCCAAAGTCTCCATGCTTTATTGTTACAATTTGAAGCTTTTGTGAATTCTCAATGGTTCGCAGGTTTGGATTGCCTTTGTTGCTATGGCATTGCATTTCTTTTGTCTGGTTTCTTCAATTTCGGCGACATTAGGCACT
The DNA here is from genome assembly GCA_947648045.1 of Beta corolliflora. Classification (NCBI taxonomy): domain Eukaryota; kingdom Viridiplantae; phylum Streptophyta; class Magnoliopsida; order Caryophyllales; family Amaranthaceae; genus Beta; species Beta corolliflora. The sequence continues at coordinate 7,029 of CANSZD010002960.1, forward strand.
AACCCAATTTCGTTTTGTTTGATTAGTTGGCGTTGTTAATTTTTTGGAGTCAGTGGCATGTTATGGTCAGAAATTGCTGCGCCCTTTAATGCAAAGAGATCGCTATTTAGGCCTAACCACATGGCCCTTCCATATTGGAACTCGCAGCAGCTCCCTTCACTTTTTGGAAGTGTGCGCGTATTGAAGATAATGCCTGCTAAAACGCAGCCCTTAGGGGCCGTTTTTATTGTCATGCCCCTTCCGTTTTTTCCACTAGTGGATCTTTGATTCTTTGTCATGCCACTTCTTGGTTTGCTCTTTGTAAAGCCTAGAGCTCTCATATGCATCGAACCATAGTTCTTCCAACTCATTGAGTTTGAAGCTGACCTCTTCTTCCCAGGCGGCTAGGAGAGTCCATATTGAGCATTTTCACGGCCCACCATGCCTCGTACTCAGCTCAACCCATTAGGTGAATCCTTACCAACCTGGCCGATAAGGAGTAGTGCCCCGATCGGGGTCTTGTAAGCGGTCCTTAGAGCCCGAAGAGTGTCATCGAGCGAAGAGACCAATCTTTCCTTGATTTAGTTACTCATCCTATGGCCGAAATTCTTAATTTCACGATTTGAGACTTCCACTTGCCCTTGAGTTTGTGGATAGTAGGGAAGCCGACCTTATGGTGCACATCGTACTTTTGAGCTTCAAATTGCTTCTTAGCAAAATGAGACCTCCATCTCTAATGAGACATCTTGGCACTCAAATCGAGGGAAGATGATCTTTTGAGCAGCTTCATCCCTGCCTTATGGTCATTGGTAGGTGAAGGGATGGCCACTATCCGCTTGGTCCACATAATCCACCGCCACCCGAAATATATTGGTTTCCACAAGAAGACTGAAAGGACCCGTAAAGTCCACACCCCGAAATGCGTTGAAAGGCTCCCGGATTCAAGAATAAATTGTTGGGGCATTTCATTAGTTTGGTTATTCCCCCGTTCTTTGGCGCCGGTCGCAACGAAGGATGGATGTGTGGAGTGTCTTTATGCGATGTTGGCCACAGAAGAAAGGCCGACAATCAGGATCTTTGCTCTCTTTGTTTTGCCAACACTACCATGGCCTCACATGTAAGTGAGTGATGATGCTCAAAAACTCCTTCAATCATCTGGGTAGGCTTTACATTTTCGAAATACGCCATCATTTACACCTGCTTGCCTGAATGCGGATCATCCCGAAAATGCCTCTTGACCTCCTTGAAAAACCTTTTTCTTTGTTGAGAATTGTATTAATGAAGCACTACTTCACTCGCCAAATAATTAGCTTAAAGTATAGTACCAAGGGATTGTGTTGGAAATGATTCCACCATGAGTAGTGTCATCCACGAAGCTCATCATTGATTGGTTTCTCCGCCTCACTATAGGAAGGATGGTCTATGGCAGCCGGAGAGGTGGTCCGCCACTAGATTTTCCACTCCCGTCTTATCCAAGAATCTCCATGTCCAATTCTTGAAGGAGGAGAACCCATCCAATTAGCGCGTGGCTTGGCCTCTTGCTTATTAAGTACTTGACCGCGGCATGATCGGTGTAGACGATGGCCTTGTTCGGGAACAAGATAGGGCCAGGAATTTGTCAAATGCAACCACCTACCTTCGACATCTCCTTCTCCGTGAGATTGGAGTAATTCTTTTGTGCATCATCTAGGAGTGCGCTTGCATATGGGATCACGTTCAATTCTTGTCCTTCCTTTGTCCAAGCCCGACACAAATAGAATAGTCACACGCATCACACATTAGTTCAAATCGGAGCTCCCCGATCCGGAGCTGGCCGATAGGCGCATTCACTAAAGCATTTTTGAGGTCTCAAATGCCTTTGTCAAGCTTCATGATCGGAACTCCACTTCTTTTTGAATTAGACTCGTTCAAGGTCTTGCGATTCGTGAAAAATCTTTGATGAAATGGCGATAAAAGCGGCATGCCCCAAGAAGGCACCGCGCCTCGGTCACTCGAAGTGGGTGGGGGTAGCTTTTCAATCACCGCGACCTTTCTTGGGTCGGCTTCAATTCCATTCTTTGAAATCTTATGGCCAAGAACAGATGCCCTCCTCAACCATAAAATGACACTTTTCCCAATTTAATACAAGGTTCGTCTCTTGACATCTTTTTAAGACTTTCTCGAGATTTTTTAAGCACTTGTCAAAAGAGACACGAGACCGGAAACACTAAAATCATCCATGAAAACTTCAATGGCATCTTGAAGCATGTCGGGAAAAGGTGGCGGTCTTGCACCTTTGGAAGGTAGATGGAGCATTGCATAAGCGGAAAGCGTTCTTCGGTATGCGGAAATGTTCATAAGGGCATGTACAGGTTGTTTTTATGTTGGTCATCCCGGATGTATAGGAATTTGGAAGAATCCGGAGTAACCATCAATATGACAATAATGAGAATGCTTTACCGACCTCTCCGACATTTGGTCGATGAATGGCAAAGGAAATGATCCTTCCTAATGGCTTTGTTTAGCCTATAGTCAATGCACATCCTCCACCCGTCGCGATGCAGGTGGAGATGTCATTTTCCTTGTCATCCTTGCCAATAGTCATGCCACCTTTCTTAGGCACCACGTAAACCGGACTCACCCATTTGTTGTCCGAGATGGCATAGATGATGCCCGCTTCACGTAGCTTAAGATCCTCTTGTTTCACGACTTCCTTGAAAGTCGGATTGACGCCTTTGAGGCTCGATAGAGGTGGCATGATCATCCTCAAGGTGGATGCGATACATACATAAACTAGGGCTAATACCCTTGATATCATCGATACTATATCCTATGACACCCTTATATTTTCTCAGCAGCTCAATCAATTTTTGCAAGGAGATGTCATCGAGAGTTAGCATTGTAAAAAGGATATTCGTGATTATTCTCAGCATATTTGAGAGAGGGAAGGGTTTGATTCTACCCTGGGAGGAGGCTTAAAACTCTCCTCCTTGGCCACAGTTTGGATCGATGGGAGCTCTTCTTTGCTTTCTTGGGCATCAGTATGAGCTTCATTAAGTTGGGCTTCAATCTCGCTGACCTCTTTTGATTTTCCATCCCTCATTATCTTGAAGGGCCTCATACAGCGTATCATGTCTCCTGCTTTGTACCTCTCATAAATAGCTATCTCAGGCTCACCGAGTCTACTCTCCACACCTTCTCCACCATGGGAATTGTGAGGTTTGAAACTTCAACCTGACTCTTTCATCGGCCACCTCACAAGTGATCGTGTTGTTCTTGCAATTAATCACGGCTCTCATTGTTTCTAGAGCTTCTCTCCCAAGGATAAGAGGAGTATGAGGGTTCTCCTCCATATCCATTACAACAAAATCCACAAGGTACAAAGATATTACCGACTCGAGGTGGTATATCTTCGAGTTCTCCATGAGTAGCTTAATCGAGCGGTCGGTTAATTGAATTGTCTTTCTTGAAGGCACCATCTCAAACTTGAGAAACTTTGCAATGGACAAGGGAATTAAGCTCACACTTGCACCCCAGATCGGCCGATGCTCCTTTGGTCTCGAGATCTCCCTAATTTCATAGGGAGAGTGAAGCTGCAGGATCTCATTGCTTAGGTGGCATTTGGCGTTACTGCAGGCGTACTCACTGGTGTGGAAGAGTGATGCATTGTTCATTGAGCTTTTTCTTGTTGGAGAGAAGTTCTTTGAGTAACTTTGCATAGGATGGCATTTGTGACATGGCCTCGAGGAAGGGAATGTTGATTTAGAGACCTTTCGACATGCTCGTGAACTTGTTGTACTTGTCATTCAACTTTCTCTCGACTATCCTTTCCGGAAATGGTGGGGGTTTGCGGGATTCGGAGTAGGTTGGTGGGAAAATTCTCATTTGAGGGTTGAGAAACCCTCTCGGCTAGTTGGGCTGACTTGATTGTCGAGGATCTTTTGGTGAGAAGTGGTTTCTTGGAATTTTTGGTCGACTTTTCGATCAAGGTTGCTCCGACTTTGTTCAAATTGTTGAGAAATATTTTTGATGTTTTCTAGGATAAGAAGGGTGTCAGGAGATGGACCACCTTAGGGGTTTGAGGTGTTTAGGAAGGTGGTTGGGGGTTGGTTTGAGAATTGATTTGGTGGAAGGGCTTGTTGAAGTTGTTTCTAGCATTTGGATGTAAATAGGGGAGCTCCTTGGTTCGCTTGATTGTTGAAATTGGATTGGTCCACCATAGTCATTGAACCTCGGATTAAGATTGGGGTTAGGGCCTCTCCAATTATCCACTTTGATCTCATGATTATTGAGATAACCCATAGCCCACTGATAAGAGGTGTCGTGGTTGGTACCCCCACAAATTTCACATGAGAATGAGTTTACTTTGAGATGATGAAGAAGAAGCTTGCTCTTTCCCTAGCTTCTTGTCAAGAAGTTGCTCCATGAAAGCTTTGAGTGACTCTTGGTGGCTCGAATTTCCCATTAGCTTTTCCTTGGCTTTACCTCTACCACCCCGTGAATAGTTCGAATCACATCCTCGGTGTATCTTTGAGTTGAGCTTGGGAACTTTTCTCGGTGGCCTCCGGCTCCCGCATCCAGATTGGCTCTACTAATGGGATCCAGAGCATCATGAAGAATCTAATAAGTAGAGGCTCGTTATACTCATGATGAGGGCGAGCTTCCCCAGCATTACTCATTGAATCGTTCCCAAGCTTCACCTAGAGACTCGTCAGATTCTTGTTGGAAGTTGCAGATCTTCCATCTCATTTCCGCGGTCTTCTCCTCCCGAAATAAACTTTTAGGAAGGCTTTGGCTACGCCTTAGTGGTCGGGGTTTTGACTTGATATTCTTAAGCCACTATTAGCTTTTCCTTAATGCGTGGGAAGAGATGCGTACGGATGTATTCTTGAGTGACTTTTGGTTCGTTTGGACCATGGCGCACAACTCGAAAGGAACCTATCAAGATGCTCGATGGGATTCTCATGCGTAGCTCAGGAAAATTGCTCCTAAGCACCATTTGTGTATATTGTGGATGAATAGTGAAGTTTGTAGTGGTGGTAGGGAAGCTGAAATGCCCTTAGGTGAGCTCATAATCCTCGGATTACCAAAGTCTTGAAATAGGGGTTGTCATCTTCGACCATGGCTTTACTTGCCTCGCTTGAGGAGTCGAAAAATTAGAGTTAATTAGAGTTAATTAGAATTAATTAGGTTAGTTAGGGGTTAATTTCGTTGATTTAGCCCTAATGACTAACGGAGTTGACGTCAGTTAGTCATTAAGAATATTCAGTGATTTTTCAAAACCTCGGGGCACCGGGTGAATTATTGAAAGCGAGGTACAGGTGAATATTGTGAAACCTCGGAAATTTTACAGTGAAAAATAGTATATATTTTATCCTTAAAAGTACTCATTTGCTAAATGGCGCCCTACAATTTCTTATTAACGCCTTAAATACGTATAAAATACTATTGTATTTGTATACTTTCCATTTCTTTTCTCATTTTCTCCCTTTCTTCACTTTCCTCCCCATCTTCTTCCACCGCCACCATGTGGCAGAGCCCCTGCACCACCACCATTGCCACGGCTCTTTGGCGTCGTCGGCCGTCGCGTACCACCATTATCAAACCCCACTCTTCTTCTCTCCTCTGTTTTCTTCTATTTTAAAAAAAAAAAAAAAAAAAACGGAGGCGTCCACCGTGGACGCCACGGCCGGTGGGCGTCTGGCCGGGCGCCACCACGGGTGGCGCTGCCATGGACGCCTCTCATTTTAAAAAATCGATCTCGTCAGTGGGTTTAGCGGCGGTGGGGCGTGATAGTGGTGGCGATACGGCGGCGGCACAAGTTGTGGTGTGGCGGTGGTGGTGTTGTTGTGCTGTGGTGGTTTCCTCTTCTTGATTTCTTCTCTTAAAATTTGGATTTATTTCCCAGTGTGTTGTCTTACGTATTGCATGGAATATGCAAAATTTTGGTGTGGTAAGATCTACAAATCAAGCTAGAAATGTCACTAAAAGTACATCATGTCCCTTTGCCTCTGAATCATTTTCTTCTTTGCAACTACGGTGGAAAAATAGTCGATTTTGAAGTTGTAGGTGGTGGACTCATATGCTCAGTGGTTTCATGTTGAAGAGATGGGAGATGAAAATGATGGTATTACATTGTTAATGCGGTTGTTTATGCGGTTACTAAGGACTCACATACTCAATGGTGGCGGCGGTGTTGGTGGTGGCGGCTCGATGGTGGTGGTAGAAAAGGGGAAGGGGAAGGAAGGGAAGGAGAGAGAAAAAAATGGAAGTATAAATATACGAGTACAAAAATACGTATTTGGGGGCGTTAGTAAGAAATATTAGGGCGTCGAATAGCAATTAAATTTCATTTGCAAAAGGAGGGAGTATATAAAAACGATATGTACTACGGATTTTTATATTATGTAATGTGAGATATTTGATTGCACCTTTGGTTGAAGGAGTTAGATGTTCATGGTATAGAGGATGAGCTTGTTAGTGTTTCAAAATTTGAAATATCTAGATGTGAGTTTCTTGATCATAAGCTTTGGGATAAAGTAGTGTTGGCATTTCTAAATCATTCGCCGGTCTTAGAAACACTCGTATTTCACTTGTGGTTAGTATGTGACTACTTCATACGTAATAATTTTTACAATACGTAGAATAAATTCAATTCGAATATGGCGTAAAGATGTTGATTTTGATTGCAATCCAACTGCGGGGATTGATAGCATGCTACGGGGGTGAAGAAAGGACATTGCTACACCTACCCATCGGGTAGAGCAACCCATTACTAATAGAGTATTAAAAAAGTAATTATTATGTTGAGTTGGATTCCATTACCACTGACCCTCAACAAGTCTTTATTAATGGTGGGTGATCAGCCGGTGGGTAGGCAAAGTTTTTTAGTGAAGAAATACTTTGTCCTCTTGACGAAGTACTCGAGGAACAAGAGCTTTTCAAGAAAAACTCTGTGATTATTCCTTCATGTTGCGAGATCTCATCTTAAAAAATTGTGATTGATGGGTACTTTGGGAAGAGCGAGAAGTTAATGTGATCCGGTTTTTGTTGAGACATGCTTTTGTGTTGGAGGAATTGATCATAAGGAAGAAGTCTTCTGGAAGCGGAGATAATATGGTGCTCGAAGTGCATTACGGAGTTTACCTAGGGCCTCGGCTACATGTTCAATTTTGTTCAATTCGATTCTGCAGATTAAGAAAACGACTTCCACGGAGCATATTTAATTTGCATATGAAAGGCGGAGAGTAGGATGCTAGTGGGGCGGGGGGTCAAATAGGAGATCCCCTCGGAATGGGTCTAGGTTTGGTGGGTGTTGGTTGGGCCGAGGATGGGGATAAATACCCTGACCCGCCCTACCTTATATTTAATAATATATAGATATGCTTGTATATATGCAAATAAATTAAGTCGACTTCTTAAGGTGAAGACATTTTTTCATTTAATTTTTGATATCCGATACATCTACTTTTATTAATAGAGTTCGATTTTAAGCTTAGATGATTGTGTATAAAGAGTGTTTTTATTTTATTATTATTATAAATTACGGTGGCGGTAGGCCCAGGAGGACATGAGGACGGATGTCCCCAGCAGGAAACTTAATTTCACGATTCAAAAAAAAAAAAAAAACGAAAAGCCGGCGTGAAACAGTGAAAGCAAGGCAAAGCCGACCAAAACGAAGAGAGAGGGAAGGAAAGGAGTGTGGTACAGTCACCCGGGAAAGGAGTGCATCATTTTGGCAGAGATGTTGCGTCTTTGTAGGATATATGATATGTGACATGTGATGTGTGAGGTTAGTTTATTTATTTATTTTATTTAATTGTCTAACTTAGCTCTTTATCTTCATAGTATGTATTATGGACCTATGGTTTTTATCCGTTATGAGCCAAAAGTGGAGGTAGAGTGCGATGACGAGTATTTGGTTGGTGTGAAATCTTTATGGATTGTGTAAACTCCTCTTATCTTTGCAAATTTTGTGATGTAAAAGAAAAACATCTTTATGGATTTATTTATTACATCCTTTTATTGTCTAACCAAAGCTTGACCAACGAAGAGAGAATTTATGGATTTATTTATTATATACTCTTATATATTTTATTATGGACCAATGGTTGAGCTACTTTTACAAGATCGATAATTTATGTTTAAAATAATGAAATCCCGATAAACATACGGTATTTTTTTCATTTCTCTACAGTTGTAAGACTATAAGCATTTTGGAATTTCGGAGGTAAAATGTTAAGCATCGAACAATTTGTCTTTGTAGTGTTTTTCTAAATTTAATATTCAGATGCCGCGTTCGTATTTTGTCCCCACTTTGGAAATCCGGCTCGCCCGTGATAGAGGTATTACGATTCTTTGTCATCTTATTAGGTCACTTTAGGAGGTTTATTTTACGAGTGGGTCTAAGGTGGAAATGGCGGGTGTTGGGATGGGGATTAGGTGGATGGGGGTAGGGGTGTAAATGATGCGAGTCGAGTTCGAGTTTGAGCTAACTCGACTCGACTCGTTACTTATTCGAGTCGAGCACGAGTTAGTCGAGCTAACTCAGTCCAGTTTGATGAGCTTTAGAGCTTTGACCGAGTCGAGCTTTGACCGAGTAGATTTCAAGTAGATTTCGAGTAGCTTGCGAGCGTCTCATGTTAAAAGCAATCCTAAGGTAGAAAAATGTTGAATTTAGGTATTTTGCTATTGATAATTGGGTTTCGAGCTTCTCACGAGGTTTCGAGTCGAGTATCGAGTTGCTCGGCTCGGCTCGCCGACATCTCGAGCCGAGTTCGAGCTCGAGTCGAGCTCACTCGAGTCGAGGTTTTGACGAGTCGATCTCGAGTAGCTCGCGAGTTGTCTCGTCTCATTACACCCTTAGATGGGGGATACCCCAGTAGAGAATATCCCAGGAAGGACATCTCTTAACAGGACTCCGACTCGATATTTGTTCTAACTTGGTTTTTCGGGATGGAGTCGAAGCGAGGGAAGTTAATTCATGTTCCAAAGATAACTTGGTGCTTCCACGCTACGGGGCTTTGCAGGCTCAATGTAGATGCTTTGTGGATAAGCTGCGAAAAGCAAGTGGAAGGGCGTTCTGGAAAAGAAGATGGAAGTTGGATCTTGGGTGCGGCTAACTCCACGTAGAGAAATGCGAGAGCGAAATTTTTACTCTCGTACAAGAGCTGCTTGATGGCTGAGGAAATGAACTTTCGAATCTTGAAATTGAAGGCGATGCCCGATACGCCTGAAGGAATTATTAGAAAAGTGAGGATAACATGTCTCACGAATTTGGAGGCACATTGTGCGGATGTTGCTAATCTCTTTAGTCTCCCTTGGATCTGCAATCTTAATCGCATTGGCGGGGATGCTAACAAAGTTGCTCGTGCGTTGGCTAAGTTTGGAATGAACATGTGTGAAAATGTAGATGTTGCTCCTTCCTCCTCAGAGTGTCAACCTCTAACTACCGAGAGGACATTGATGCCATTCTTATTCGAAGCATAACTTTCCTCTTTGTATGAATGTTTTATGTCTTGGCTTTTGTGTTCCCTAACTTCTGTTTGTGTTATATTTCCACTAAAGTACAAGCTTCTCATCTCCTCTTTCATGAGGCATGAGATGAATATTGTCGGTTGTTGTATGAACTTTTTGATCAAGTAATCTTTGGCGTTGTTTTCTTTGGAAAAAAAAGACCTCTTGAATTGGTCTTGAAAATCCATTTGTCCAGTTAACCATTGCTCATGTTTATTCATACACTAGTAATTTATGAACTTTTCAGCGAAATCCATCAATTTCACCGAGTTGACATGGTGTGTGCTTCCTAATTTCCTATAATCCATATCACCGCTGAAACTCCTTCCTTTTACCGTCACTAGCTTGAGTCTTATTGTTAGTGTAGTGCCCGATATTCTTATTGTCATAAGTGAAGGCATCACGAGGACTTAAAATTGGGATCTCTCCTCTAAGAGATGATTGTTTAGAGGTTTATTTCCTTGAGCTGTGCAAGGTTGTTAAACTTGCCGGTTGCCGATTCTTGATTTAGTATAATTCGAAATGTTATCGTTGAAGTATAACTCATTTAGAGATGTCAATTTTGCAAGACGGGGAGATATGGTATTCTTTGGTTGCACCCTTGGATAGATTTACTCTAAAGATGTTTCTGAGGCATCACGGGTTACATATGGCTATTTATTGCATGCCCTTTGCAGATCGAGAGGCGAGAACTTATGATCCTCATTGTGATAAAGTATTTAATTATTTTGGACAAATTGGTGCTTAAAGGGTCTTGATAACAATTCTGATTGATGTCTTTAATCTTATAAAGAAATACTAGTAATAGAATATGGTACCATTTTTGTCAATTATAAGGTGACAGATTTGGCAGTATAATCTTGGATTTGGAACCGACTTGGATCTCATCCATAGACCGTAGTTCCATGTTTGATATTGATGTTAGCTCAGGGGATCGGTTAGTTCATTTGCATGTAAAACTAATCGATGTCTTTTTTATTTTTATAACTAGTCTATGTCCAAAGTCGGTTTATCCTTAAGAGGTTGTGTAATAGCTCGATAGTATTGCACATAATATGAGTGATGCTTGTCTATATATTGATGATCCTAATTGTATAATAAATCTTAATGAAAGAATTTGTTGCACTCTTACTACGAGATATGTTTTCATAAGGATGAGTGTGGTTTAAAGAACATTCGGCCTAGGAGGTGCTTTCGGACTATAATCTAGTGTTTAGCAAAATTAATAGAACTCTAGCTAATGAGAAATGGTTCTATATAATGCGACTTGGTGTATCTTCCTCAAGGATTTGTTTAACCATTCTCCAGATCTCACAATCCAGATATTATCGGAGTATCGGTAGATGACTCTTTAGGTTTTTTTGATATGTAGTGAAGCATCTGAGTTCTTAAGAAGGATTGCGAATGCATACATGGAGCATAAACTTTTCAAGGTGTCCCTATATCCTAGTCGTAGCTTGTAAAGAAAATGAGACTTGTAAAACTTGTCATGGAGCGAAACTTTTCTAGTGTCCCATATCCTACTCGAAAATTTTGAATCTCTTCGATTTAGAAAGCGTGTCATGACCCGACTACGAAATTATAAAGCTTCCCTCCTAATTTCCACCCAGCTTCAACCGGACATCTTTACGAAGGCCTTTCTCCCTCATATTCGCTCACACACTTCTCACATCATCCCACTTGTTTGATTGTGCTAGTAAATTTGATCCTAAAACATAGTTCTCTGCCACTATTTGGATCCAAGTTGGCGGCTTCTCGGAAGCTATTCTTCCTAAAACCATATCGCCATGAATTCTACAAGAACTAATCAAAGAAGTCCAAATTGTTGGAAATATAAGTTAGATTAATGTATTCATGAAGAACAAATATAAACTATATTGATACACAATATAGAGAAGAAACTTATACGGGATAGCAATCAGTTGAACTTGATTGAATTCCAGAAAGAACAACGTTGCGGCCAGGTAGTATGGAGGCCTTTGCCTTAAAAGGAATTTCGCCATCTCAGGTGCGGATTCCTCATGATGACGTTCGTCCCCCAAGTTCACACAACGATCCCCGACTCAGGTGCACCGGGATCGAGGTTGGAGTTTCTCGAAGCTGCTTCCAAATCTCGGAGAGAATAGGTAGGCTTGTGTTTTTAGGGTTCGAGGAGTCCATCATTCATCTCGGTTTTTAGAAGGAGGTATTTATATAAAATATAAAAACAAGCAGCCAAAAAACGAAATCCAGAAAACGCAAAAAAAGGAGTTCGCGCGGCGTAGTCGGACGGAATCCGCCCGTCGGGCCGCCGGGGAAGGCGGGCGAGAAGGAAGCTTGTCTCGCCGGGCGGACGGACCATCGCCGTCGGTCGGGCGGGACGGACCAAGCGAGGCTGCGTCTTGCCGGGCGGAGTCGGGCGGAACCCTGGCCGGTCGGGCGCGGCGAGCGGATCCAGAAAAACTTCGGCGTTCGTTGGATGTTATCCAGCCGTCCCCCTGGCTTGAAGTTAGGAAAACAAGAAATGAGCGATAAAGGAAGGTTTGATACTTACATTCTAGTGTCGAAGGTTGAACTAGCATGTTAGTGAGATGGGGTGTCCCCTCACTTACACGTGTCCTTGGATTGAACTTGCGGGAAAGAGAAGGGACCAGATAACACATATCTTATCCTCGGAGCTTGAGAAACTCCGCGTTATCCATGAATTGCCTCTCGAACAACATACTGACATTGTTGATCATACAATTCATATTCCTTTTAAGGCAAGTCACATGTCTTTCATATGATTATGAACATACACACGGTTCAGCGATCTGGCCATCACCACAGGATTCCGGTGAGCGATCTAGAATGCCTACAAGTACGACATTCGACGGAAAGGAGGCCGTCCCTTCACACTCGAATCGATGTTACATTACGTTGAATAAATTTGAATCGGCCACGAGGCCATCGAATCATCATGTCCATTACGTTCGATTAAATGAATCGGCCATAAAGGCCATGGACTCCAACCTGACCCACCCCTACGGGTTGCCGCCGAGTACCATCGGCTCCACTTGTCGAACCACCATAAAGGCTATAGACTCTCACGATCCATTAGGTTTGAACAAAGTAGACCATCCCTTTTAACGGTACTATGATGCAGGCCATGTGAGATCATGCCACGTGCATCACAACGGTGTAACCATCAAGTCCATTCCAAGGACCGCCCGAGCTCATTGGGATATGGAAACATTAAGAGCGGTCGAGCTCGGCCTCACATCCGATATCTCATTGTATGCCACATGCAACGTCACATTGTATGCCACGGTGTGTCCATAAATCCCGAGCTTAGAACTATAGACACATTAAGGACGATCAGCTATCCGACGTTATCTATGGATCTACCGAGTTCAATTGCCGGTTGAACCTGACGAAAGGTTATAGATTCATCGATCCATGGCTTCGAACAAATTAAGCCACCACCAAGGTAATGGATTGTCTTGTCCTATACCATCGGACTCGCTATTCGAGCCACCCAAGTACGGTAATGGATCCTCGCACATCCATTAAGTTTGAGCTCAACGAAACCACCAGGCGGGTTATGGTTATGTGACCCCACGTGAGCATGGCGGGTCCGACCATTTGGACCTCAAGCATGCATCGAGTCCTCTCGGTGACCACGGCACGGCCGTGCATGCTCCTGTCCATGTGTGCCTCCATTGCCTTCACCTGACAATATACATAAGCACACTGAAACATCCACGATGTAAATAAGTGAGTATTTCATTACCCCCCCGATAGACAACTTGCCAAGGATTTCCTCATCGGTCGACTTCTTGACTCGATCGGTTCGACTCATTGAACTTATTCTTATGGTTGACTCATGTGACACATCTTGCTTTGCATCTCTCAACAAAGCAACCGATCAAAGAACAATATGCTCGACATATACACTTATAAACATATAAGCATAATCATTTAGAAAATCACCTTTTAAAACTAGTTCATAAATATATATGTATACGAGCATAACGGTTCATCTAATTGTTCGACCTTCTAGTTGAACTGTTTCGAGCCATATTGCTGAACGAGATTGGGATGAGCGGTACCTTTACCAACCTTTGGTTTTCATCCATGAACCACATGAATTACCTCGTCTCCGACTTCCATCTTGGCTCGAGAATCGAAACCTTCGGTTTCATAAAGACATCAGAGTGTGAACATCAAGACGTAAGATCGATCCCTTAGACACGTGATCACCGAGCAATGTCGGAATTGATCGATATCACTCGAAACAAATACCATCTTGAAAAACAAAGATACAACACTTAGTTCATCACGAAACTAATTATACAAGTGGTATAAGCGATAAACCACCTACGGATCATTCAAGTCTTTTCACAAGGAAGCCTTACGAGTCGAGCTTCAAATCCGGGAAGATCGATGACTCTTCCTTCTCTAAGATGCCATTCAAGTATGCACTTTACGTATCAACTTGATACGTAATTAAATAACACGATCCCAAAGCAAACACGGCCACTGGCCTGGGCGAACTTAGCGCGGTGAGATAACTACATAGGTCGATATCGAAACATTAATGAACCTCGAACCCGTGTGCCTTGCCCATGGCTTTCCAAACACAGCTGCGAAGTCTAATGAAGGTCGACACACAACCAAAGTATCAACTATAGTCGGCGAAGACATATAGAGCGGCATGCCGGTCACGAAAGAGTCGTATTGAAGCTTGCTTTTCTCTAAGCACTAGCCCCGAGAAGTCATAAAATCCGCTATGAATTGATCATCACCTTGAGAGACTAACCCCTAGGCGCACATGGTTTATCAGCAATGTCAACTCTCTAACCACGGAGGTTACAAGCGAGGTGGACTTTGCTAGCAGAGAATTACCCTTTTGCTACTCCTTTTTTGAACTACACATCGACACATAATTAAGCAGCGAAACACATAATCATGACTCTCGACCAATCATACCAATGACTAACAAATCATCAATGATATCATGAGATTCATCCAACAAAGCTCATTCAGAAGAAATAAACACGTCATCAAGTGCGAACAACAACGACCACGAGAGAACTAAATCCTCACTCCATTTGTGTAAAGGAGGGATAGAAATCCGACCATAGCTAGAAACCCCCACAATGAGAACTTGGAGAATAAATATGACTCATCGACTTATCTTACATAGGCCATCACTTGCTGGAACATGGCGATAACCCCCACATGAGAGATGATACCCCGGAGATGGTCGAAGATTACTCATAACCCTCTTAAAGCCCTCATGTTCCTTCATCCTTGAATGATTTCACTCACACGGCACACATCCACCATTAACCTCAAAGTGCGCTTATTCACAAGGAGTCCCAAATGGTCTCACCTAGACCCTTAACAAAGAAGATCGAAATGCTAACCTCTAATCCCGATCAACACATGAAACATGACGGCATTCACGATCATTACTCCAAGTTTACCAAAGAAGCTAAGTCCTCAAGATTAACTCAAATAATTCAATAGCCCTAATAGACACTAACTATGGGGTTGCTCCAAGGCAAGACTTAGCACTAGAGTTGCTGACAATAAACCCCGAAGGTCATTCAACCAATCCTAATAGTCCTCACGACTAAACATGGTCAACGAAATACTCCTCAAGATTACTACAAACAACTCGAGAATCAAATGTATACAACATATATCATAAGCGGAAGCATACAACTCATAACTCAAAAAATTGATCATTAAGTTTGCTTTCTTATCATGTCTACTCGAAGCAAGCCAAACTCATATACTCATTAGTCGCAAATACAAACTCATTTCTCAAAAGAAACTAACGAGTTTGAGGACGAAGTATAAATTAAATACCAAGCAATGGAGACATAAAATAAATTATGAAAGTAAGCTATACTTGGAATATTAACGATAAGAGAAAAAAACCTCCCTTTCGCCAGCATTGTTGAAGGTGCTATGAGTTCCACATAGTTGCCACTCCTCCAACTCCCTTGTTGTTTGGTTGAGCGTCTCGACCTCTAACTCGGCCCCACATGAACTAACATGTCACCAAAGATGAATATTATATATAGCGAGAGGGGCACATAAAATAATTCTTGTAAATAAGTTAGAGTATGAATTTAAAATAAGGAGGAAACTTCTCTTTTATCGAGCACGTCCGATCACACGCTTGACACCTAAAATTAATTTCTGTAGCATGTCGAGGATGCTCCTTCTTGTGACCCACATAACATCGGCTACCTTAACTCTTCGTTTGCAAAGATGATACAAAGATGCCCCATATTCTTGAGATAGATTGCAAAAGATGAGATTACACAATAGCACTTGAAACCACGAGATAATAGTCATTGCAATCTTACGAAAATTAATGACCGATCAAATCCAAGATTCAACTTTATAAATTTATCAACTTATTGCATCCTTGAGCGGTGCGTTGACTCCACCGAAATCATGAATTTGTCTCCAAAAGGCTAATGAGTAGTTCAACTCAATATTATAATGGCATGAGTCCACCTTGCGGCACGTTGAAATATAGCGCCAGGTGATAAGTTAGCAGGGTGATTTTCTTCAGCCTGACTTGATACGATTCCCGATATAAAGACGCTCGGCTCGCAATCTCGTCGGTAATTTCACATAAACTAAAGAACGAGATCTAACAAACTTTTTCACCCGATTCAAGGAAACAATAGATAATAAATTTGACCTTCAAATCTCCATTAATAAGTCAATCCACAAGACTTATAATTTTTCTAACCATACCTTAACAAATAATCAATACTCGAGGAATTCTTTCCAAGGTAGATAATTGAAATTAGGTTAGAATAAATTGTACATCAACATGAATACAACAATCTGAATAAATTCGTTTCTAAATTGTTGGAAATATAAGTTAGATTAATGTATTCATGAAGAACAAATATAAACTATATTGATACACGATATAGAGAAGAAACTTATCTGCGAATAGCGATCAATTGAACTTGATTGAATTCCAAAAAAAAAAAGAACAACGTTGGCCAGGTGGTATGGAGGCCACTTTGCCTTAGAAGCGAATTTCGCCATCTCAGGTGCGGATTCCTCATGATGACGTTCGTTCCCCAAGGTTCACATAACGATCCCCAGACTCCGTGCACCGGATCGAGGATTGGAGTTTCTCGAAGCTGCTTCAAATCTCGGAGAGAATAGGTAGGCTTGTGTTTTTAGGGTTCGAGAGTCCATCATTCATCTCGGTTTTAGAAGGAGGTATTTATATAAAATATAAAAACAAGCGAGCCTGAAACACGGAAATCCAAAAACCGCAAAAAGGAGTTCGCAGGGCGGGTCGGGCGGAATCCGCCCGGTCGAGACCGCGAGGAAAGGCGGGCGAAGAACGGACCAAGATGAAGACTCGTCTTGCCGGGCGGAGTCGGGCGAACCCTCGCCCGGTCGGGCGTGAAGAGCGGATCAGAAAACTCCGCGTTCAGTTGGATGTTATCCAACACAAATTTTAGCATCGGCTTCCATGGGCATAGTATTCACAAGCTCCATTGCATCAATCAGGTTTCCTACTACGTGCTAGCATGTCCACCACACAAGTGTAATGCTCTAATCTGGGAATTAACCCATACAAACTATGCATATCATAGAAATATTTCGGACCTTCTTGATAGCCCGGCGTGACTTCATGCAGCATGAGTATATTGATAAACATAAAATGATCGAGGCATGAATCCCTGTATTTGCATGTGTTCGAATAACGGCAAATCAAGTGGCGGAGCCACATTAGGCTAAGTGGGGTCCTTTGACCCCACTTGAATATGGAAAAAAAGAAATTATTTCTTATTAAATTTTGGATTTTTCAATTTTTTTTTCTTAAAAAATCGACCACTTGACTCCAAATAAAAAATTTCAAATATTTTTGACCCCACTTAGTATTATTTATGGATCCCCGACAATGCCTCCTTTCCATGTCCATGGGGTGCATATCCGAAATCATGGATGTCTACAATTTGAAATTTTCTTGGTCATGTTGTCAAAGAACCTCTAAGAGAGTTCTATTCTATGCGACCACATTTAGCATACATATCTATGATGGAGCAGGTTAGCAAACACATCTTCCGTCGATTGCCCTTAAGGTAAAAATGTGTATTTTCTTTGCCGGACTCAAGCATGAGAAGGCTGAGCAAGCTCAGAGAAGAATAGTTATTGCAATCACATTGGGCCTAATTCCTTGTTGAGCATGTGACGGAATGTGCCAAGTGGTTGCTCTTGGGCATCCAGCTGTTCATATCCAGAAATCATTGCATTCGGGAAACGGGGAATTTTATTTCTTGCTCCATCAAATAAAGCCCTAGAAAATTGTGATTTATTACAGGAAGTAAAAAGAAAGGGTGAAATACTCCAAGGATTTCTTTGCGGATGGAAAAAGACGAAGTTTGGAGCGTGCCATGTTGGCAAATCGGAGCAACGAGATAAACACAATAATGGAAAGAATAATAAAATACGAAAAGACAAAAAAGCAACACACAGATTTTTTACTTGGAAAACCCCTCCTCAACAATAAAGGGGAAAAACCACTATCGTGAGGCAAGGACCAAAACAACTTCACTAGCAATAATTTAGGGAGTACAATGACCACACTACAATTACAATAATAGATACATTGTATTTTTAGAATAGTCTACACTAAGTACTCTTAACATTGGTATTTATACTAATCCTAAAAATACTCCCTCGCACTAATATTGCGTTTTGTCCCTCAGTCGGTTCCTCCCTCACTTTGAGATACAACTTAGCTCTCCTTCACTTTGAGATACTTAGTTGCTACTCTTACTTGCTAACTTCTTGCACACACCTAACTTTCATAAACTCCAGCACACACACACACGCACACACACACACACACACACACGAGATATAAATATATATATATATATGCAAATGAAAATGAAAATTCTAATATGGTCTTTTTGGAAAAAGACCCATGGAAAATGGGGCCACAATGAATGTGAGCCTCGCAAGTCACACCTCGGCTTTCTTTTCCACTTTTCTTTTTTGTTTTTGAAATAATTTTTGAAAATACCAAAATCATTTCTTCTAATTTTTGAAAATGTTTTAAATAATTTGAAAAATACAAAATAAAAAAAATCGAAAAATCCTAAAATTAATTTACGCCAAAAAAAAAAATTGGGGAAATTTTTTTTTTTATGGATTTTCTCTCTCCTCTCCTCTGCCCCTTCCTCCCTCAAATCTTCCATGGATCTTCAATTCATCTCGAATTTTGTTAGATCTCTTACTTGGACCCTTCTCTTTCCATGAAATGGTAAGAATTCATGAAGAAATCATGAATTTGTGATGGAGAAGTTGTGAAATCGAAGTTTTAATTTTCGATTTTGGGAAATTTTGGGGAAAATTTTGGGAATTTTTTTTCACTTTCCTCTTTCATCTTTGTAAATTCATGAAATAGATGAACAAACATAAAATTGATGATCGTATGTACATCATGAACTCCTCGAATTTCCATGGAAATTAAGGTTTGAGTTTTAAAATGAAGAAACTCAAAATCAAAATTCTAAGTCATTATGAATTTAACAAAAACATGATTTGGATTGTTGTAAGATGTTGAGAAACCGCCGATTTAGGGACCGATTTGTGCGTGTTTTGGTATTGATGACCATTGTCAAACTAGATGAAGAATTTGGAGGAGAGAGAAAAAATCGAAGGTTGGAGATGAAGTTGGAAGAAGATGACCGAACGGACACTTTAGGTAATTACTAAAATGGGTTTCGGAACGGACACTTTAGCTAATTACTAAAGCGGGTTTAGGTAATTACAAAAACGTCACATAAACTAATAGAAGTCTCAAAACCTCCAATTCCTAAAGTGTATTAAAAATAAACAAATAAAATAAACAATCCTAAGTACAAATTAATCAATATGATATAAATGTGTTAATTCAAATAAGCCGAATAGGGTTATAAAGTCACAACATGTAAGAGATAAGAATGTCTTAATAGGTTTGGTAATACACAAAACATTTTGGTAAAGCCCAAAACATGTTTGATATTAATTAACTAAAAGCATATGATCTAGGGTTAATTTGGGTTTTTAGTATAAGGAGGTGTGATAGGGGCCCCAAAACTCAAGTCGATGGGGTTTGGTGAGGTAGTGTGCCTAATGGACCCGATGGCATGATTGTCCAATCCCCATAGGATTGCTTTGATGAGTAATGGGAATGGATTGTGATTGGATAGGTTTGGTGATGCCCCAAGCATGTTTGGTAATTACCTAAAAGCATACTACCAAAATAAATCAATTTAGCAACTAGGTAAAAAATTGTTGCTATTCATGAGAAATTTGTTGCTAACTCGCATTAGCAACAAATTGAAACAAAAAATAGTTGTTGCTAAAAGGCTTGTTGCCATATGATTTTAGTTTCACAAAATGCGAAAGAAAATATTGTTGCCATGTTGGTTGCTATATGTGGAGCATTTGTTGCCTAACTCTAGTGATGAGTTATAAATGATTGTTGCTAATATCGCAACAAATTATTAATATTTTGATGCTTGAAATTAGCAACAAATTATTGGCATTGGTTGCTAAAAATAGAACAAACTTTTAATTGTTAATTAGTTACACTTTGACTAATGCACTATTCATACAACGTAGGTTAACTTTATGTTTTTGTTAATTGTTTGATAATTTGATAAACACGTTTATGCAAACCAATAAAGAGAATAAGAGTCGGTCCACTTACAATTAAGAAAGATATTTGCATAATGATACTAATAGAAATTGATAATAGTGTATGAAACGTCTTAACATATAAAGTGGTAGTTTGGCTAATCTTTCTTCGATGTAGGACACATTTTGAGGTAAAATATGATGTTATTTAGCAACAAATAATAAAATATGTTGTTTCCCAACGACAACAAAGCAAATATCTATTTCCATATTTGTTTCTAAATGGCAACAAATTTAAAATATGATGTCATCTATCAACGAATCATAAAATTAATTGTTTCTAATGTCAATGAATGAAATATTTGTTGTAGTAATTTGTTGCTAAATGGCACGAATCAGCGAACTTGATTGAATTCCAAAAGAACAACGTTGCGCCGTGGTATGGAGCCCCTTTGCCTTAGAAGCGAATTTCGCCATCTCCGGTGCGGATTCCTCATGATGACGTTCGTCCCCCAGGGTTCCGCCAACGATCCCAGACTCAGTGCACCGGATCAGGGATTGGAGTTTCTCAAGGGCGCTCAAATCTCGGAGAGAGAATAGGTAGGCTTGTGTTTTTTTAGGGTTGAAAGTCATCATTCATCTCGGTTTTTAGGAGGAGGTATTTATATAAAATATAAAAACAAGCGCACAAAACACGGAAATCCAACGCAAAAAAGGGGTTCGCCGGGCGGGTCGGGCGGAATCCGCCGGTCGGGCCCGAAAGGAAAGAGGCTGGGCGAAGAACGGACCAAGATGAAGACTCGTCTTGCCCGGGCGGAGTCGGGCGAACCCTCGCCGGTCGGGCGCGAAAGGCGAGATCAGAAAAACCGCGTTGATTGGATGTTATCCGACACAAATTTTAGCATCGGCTTCCATGGGCATAGTATTCACAAGCTCAATTGCATCATCTGAGTTTCCTACTACGTGCTAGCATGTCCACCACACAAGTGTAATGCTCTAATGCGGAATTAACCCATCCAGACTATGCATATCATAGAAATATTTGGACCTTCTTGATAGCCCGGCGTGACTTCATGCCATGAGTATATTGATAAACATAAAATGATCGGGCATGAATCCTGTGTTTGCATCTGTTCAAATAACGGCAAATCAAGTGGCGGAGCCACATTAGGCTAAGTGGGGTCCTTTGACCCCACTTGAATATGGAAAAATGAAATTATTTCTTATTAAATTTTGGATTTTTCAATTTTTTTCTTAAAAAATCGGCCACTTGACTCCAAATAAAAAATTTCAAATATTTTTGACCCCACTTAGTATTATTTATGGATCCCCCGGCAATGCCTCCTTTCCATGTCCATAATTGCATATCTGAAATCATGGATGTCCTGGCCTGAAATTTTCTTGGTCGTATTGTCAAAGAACCTCTAAGAGTTCTATTCTATGCGACCACATTTAGCATACATATCTATGATGGAGCCGGTTAGCAAACACATCTTGTCGGATTGCCCTTCAAGGTAAAGCGAGTGTATTTTCTTTGCCGAGACTCGAAGCATGAGAGTGTGAGGCAAGCTCAGGAAGAATGGTTATTGCAATCACATTGGGCCTAATTCCTTGTTCAGCATGTGACGGAATGTGCCAAGTGGTTGCTCTGGGCATCAGTGATTTCATATCCGAAATCATTGCATTCGGGGAAGCAGGGAATTTTATTCTTGCTCCATCGAATAAAGCCCTAGAAAATTGTGATTTATTACAGGAAGTAAAAAGAAAGCGGTGAAATACTCTAAGGATTTCTTTGCGGATGGAAAAAGATGAAGTTTGGAACGTGCCATGTTGGCAAATCGGAGCAACGAGATAAACACAATAACGGAAAGAATAATAAAATACGAAAAGACAAAAAAACAACACACGAGATTTTTACTTGGAAAACTCCTCCTCAACAATAAAGGGAAAAACCACTATCGTGAGGCGAGGAGATAACTAACTTCACTAACAATAATTTAGGGAGTCTGATGACCACACTACGATTACAATAATAGATACATTGTATTTTAGAATAGTCTACACTAAGTACTCTTAACATTGGTATTTATACTAATCATAAAAATACTCCCTGCACTAATATTGCGTTTTGTCCCTCAATCAGGTTCCTCCCTCACTTTGAGATACAACTTAGCTCTCCTTCACTTTGAGATACTTAGTTGCTTCTTACTTGCTAGCTTCTTGACAACCTAACTTTCATAAACTCCGGCACACATACGCACATACCACGCACACACGCACACACACGCACACGCACACACACACGCACACACACACACACACACATATATATATATATATATGCAAATGAAAAATTCTAATATAGTCTTTTTTGGAAAAAAGACCATGGAAAAAAAGTAGACCTGATGAATGTGAGCCTCCAAGTCACACCTCGGCTTTATTTTCCCTTTTCTTTTTGTTTTGAAATAATTTTAGAAAATACCAAAATCATTTCTTCTAGTTTTTTTGAAAATGTTTTAAATAATTTGAAAAATACAAAAAAAAAAAAAATCGAAAAATCCGAAAATTAATTTACGCCAAAAAAAAATTAGGGAAATTTTTTACCCAAATTTTCTCTCTCCTCTCCTCTACCCCTTCCTCCCTCAAATCTTCCATGGATCTTCAATTCTTCTCGAATTTTACGTTAGATCTCTT
The DNA here is from genome assembly GCA_947648045.1 of Beta corolliflora. Lineage (NCBI taxonomy): Eukaryota > Viridiplantae > Streptophyta > Magnoliopsida > Caryophyllales > Amaranthaceae > Beta > Beta corolliflora. Next base: position 29,844 of record CANSZD010002960.1, read on the forward strand.
ACTTGGACCACTTCTCTTTCCATGAAATGGTAAGAATTCATGAAGAAATCATGAATTTGTGATGGAGAAGTTGTGAAATCGAAGTTTTAATTTTCGATTTTCGGGGAAATTTTGGCGGAAAATTTTGGGGAATTTTTTCACTTTCCTCTTTCATCTTTGTAAATTCATGAAATAGATGAACAAACATAAAATTTGATCGTATGTACACCATGAACTCCGGTTTCCATGGAAATTAAGGTTTGAGTTTTAAAATGAAGAAACTCGAAATCAAATTCTAGGTCATTATGAGATTTAACAAAAACATGATTTGGATTGTTGTAAGATGTTGAGAAACCGCCGATGTGGGACCGATTTGTGCGTTTTTGAGTATTGATGACCATTGTCAAACTAGATGAAGAATTTCGGAGGAGAGAGAAAAATCGAAAGGTTGGAGATGAAGTTGGAAGAAGATGACCGACGGACACCTTAGGTAATTACTAAAATGGGTTTGAGCGGACACTTTAGCTAATTACTAAATTGGGTTTAGGTAATTACAAAAACGTCACATAAACTAATAGAAGTCTCAAAACCTCCGATTCTAAAGTGTATTAAAAATAAACAAATAAACCCATACAAGTGTAATGCTCTAATGCGGGAATTAACCCATACAAACTATACATATCATAGAAATATTTCGGACCTTATGATAGCCCAGCGTGACTTCATACCATGAGTATCTTGATAAACATAAAATGATCGAGGCATGAATCCATGTATTTGCATCTGTTCAAATAACGGCAAATCAAGTGGTGGAGCCACATTAGGCTAAGTGGGGTCCTTTGACCCGGCACTTGAATATGGAAAAATGAAATTATTTCTTATTAAATTTTAGATTTTTCAATTTTTTTCTTAAAAATCGACCACTTGACTCAAATAAAAAATTTCAAATATTTTTGACCCCTTAGTATTATTTATGGATCCCGACAATGCCTCCTTTCCATGTCCATGGCTGCATATCTGAAATCATGGATGTCCACATGGATGAAATTTTCTTGGTCATGTTGTGAAGAACCTCTAAGAGAGTTCTATTCTATGCGGCCACATTTAGCATACATATCTATGATGGAGCAGGTTAGCAAACACATCTTACGTCCAGTTGCCCTTCAAGGTAAACAGTGTATTTTCTTTGCCAGGACTCGAAGCATGAGAGGCTGTGAGCAAGCTCGAGAAGAATCGTTATTGCAATCACATTGGGCCTAATTCCTTGTTAAGCATGTGACGGAATGTGCCAAGTGCTTGCTCCGGGCATCCGGGTTCATTCATATCCGAGAAATCATTGCATTCGGGGAAAGCGGGAATTTTATTTTTGCTCCATCGAATAAAGCCCTAGAAAATTGTGATTTATTACAGAAGAAAGTAAAAAGAAAGCGGTGAAATACTCAAGGATTTCTTTGCCGGATGGAAAAAGACGAAGTTTGGAACGTGCCATGTTGGTAAATCGGAGCTAGATAAACACAATAACGGAAAGAATAATAAAATACGGAAAGACAAAAAACAACACACAAGATTTTTACTTGGAAAACCCCTCTACGACAATAAGGGGAAAAACCACTATCGTGAGGCAAAGGACAAAACAACTTCACTAGCAATAATTTAGGGAGTACAATGACCACACTACAATTACAATATTAGATACATTGTATTTTAGAATAGTCTACACTAATTACCCTTAACATTGGTATTTATACTAATCCAAAAATACTCCCTCACGCTAATGTGCGTTTTGTCCCTCAAATCAGGTTCCTCCCTCACTTTGAGATACAACTTAGCTCTCCTTCACTTTGAGATACTTAGTTGCTTCTCCTTACTTGCTAACTACTTGCGCACCCTAGCTTTCATAAACTCCACGGCACACACACCCACGCGCACGCTGCACACACACACACACACAGATATAAATATATATATATATGCAAATGAAAATGAAAATTCTAATATGGTCTTTTTTGGAAAAGACCATGGAAAAAGTGGGGCCACAATGAATGTGAGCCTCACGAGTCACACCTCGGCTTTCTTTTCCCTTTTCTTTTTTGTTTTGAAATAATTTTAGAAAATACCAAAATCATTTCTTCTAATTTTTGAAAATGTTTTAAATAATTTTGAAAAATACAAAATAAAAAAATATGAAAAATCCGAAAATTAATTTACGCAAAAAAAAAATTGGGGAAATTTTTTTTTTTACCCAGTTTTCTCTCTCCTCTCCTCTACCCCCTTCCTCCCTCAAATCTTCCATGGATCTTCAATTCTTCTCGAATTTTCAGTAGATCTCTTACTTGGACCCTTCTCTTTCCATGAAATGGTAAGAATTCATGAAGAAATCATGAATTTGTGATGGAGAAGTTGTGAAATCGAAGTTTTAATTTTCGATTTTCGGGAAATTTTGGGGGAAAATTTTGAAATTTTTTTCACTTTCCTCTTTCATCTTTGTAAATTCATGAAATAGATGAACAAACATAAAATTGATGATCGTATGTACATCATGAACTCCCAATTTCCATGGAAATTAAGGTTTGAGTTTTAAAATGAAGAAACTCAAAATCAAAATTCTAGGTCATTATGAATTTAACAAAAACATGATTTGGATTGTTGTAAGATGTTGGACCTAGCCGATTTGGGACGATTTGTGCGTTTTTGAGTATTGATGACCATTGTCAAACTAGATGAAGAATTTCGGAGGAGAGAGAAAAATCGAAAGGTTGGAGATGAAGTTGGAAGAAGATGACCCGACGGACACTTTAGGTAATTACTAAAATGGGTTTCGGAGCGGACACTTTAGCTAATTACTAAAGTTGGAGTTTAGGTAATTACAAAAAACGTCACATAAACTAATAGAAGTCTCCGAAACCTCCAATTCTAAAGTGTATTAAAAATAAACAAATAAAATAAACAATCCTAAGTACAAATTAATCAATATGATATAAATGTGTTAATTGGAAATAAGCCAAATAGAGTTATAAAAGTCACAACATGTAAGAGATAAGAATGTCTTAATAGGTTTGGTAATACACAAAACATTTTTGGTAAAGCCCTTAAAACATGTTTGATATTAATTAACTAAAAGCATATGATCTAGGGTTAATTTGGGTTTTTAGTATAAGGAGGTACAATAGGGGCCCAAAACTCAAATCGATGGGGTTTGGTGAGGTAGTGTGCCTAATGGACCCCAGTGGCATGATTGTCCAATCCCATAGGATTGCTTTGATGAGTAATGGGAATGGATTGTGATTGGATAGGTTTGGTGATGCCCAAAGCATATTTGGTAATTATCTAAAAGCATACTACCAAAATAAATCAATTTAGCATTGATAAAAAATGTTGCTATTCATGAAAATTTGTTGCTAACTCGCATTAGCAACAAATTGGAAACAAAAATAGTTGTTGCTAAAAGGCTTGTTGCCATATGATTTTAGCTACAAAATCTGAAACATTTCGTTGCCACATCGCATCCATGAAAATATTGTTGCCATGTTGGTTGCTATATGTGGCGCATTTGTTGCCGACTCTAGTGACCAGTTATAAATGATTGTTGCTAATATCATGACAAATTATTAATATTTTGATGCTTGAAATTAGCGACAAATTATTGGCATTAGTTGCTAAAAATAGAACAAACTTTTAATTGTTAATTAGTTACACTTTAACTAATGCACTATTCATACAACGTAGGTTAACTTTATGTTTTTGTTAATTGTTTGATAATTTGATAAACACGTTTATGCAAACCAATAAAGAGAATAAGAGTCGAGTCCACTTACAATTCGAAAGATATTTGCATAATGATACTAATAGAAATTGATAATAGTGTATGAAACGTCTTAACATATAAAGTGGTAGTTTGGCTAATCTTTCTTCGATGTGGGACACATTTTGAGGTAAAATATGATGTTATTTCAGCAACAAATAATAAAATATGTTGTTTCAGCGACAACAAGCAAATATCTATTTCCATATTTGTTTCTAAATGGCTAACAAATTTAAAATATGATGTCATCTATCAGCGAATCATAAAATTAATTGTTTCTAATGTCAATGAATGAAATATTTGTTGTAAGTAATTTGTTGCTAAATGGCAACAAATTGGAAATATGATGCCATCTAGTAACAATTAATAAAATTAATTGTTCTAATGTCAACATAACCAAAGTTGGTTGTCGTAATTTGTTGCTAAATGGCAACAAATCAAGCCGAACTTGATTGAATTCCAAAAGAACAACGTTGCGCCGTGGTATGGAGGCCCTTTGCCTTAGAAACGATTTCGCCATCTCAGGTGCGGATTCCTCATGATGACGTTCGTCCCCCGGGGTTCACACAGCGATCCCCGACTCCGTGCACCCGGGATCCAGGATTGGAGTTTCTCGGAGCTGCCTCAAATCTCGGAGAGAGAATAGGTAGGCTTGTGTTTTTAGGGTTAAGAGAGTCCATCATTCATCTCGGTTTTAGAAGGAGGTATTTATATAAAATATAAAAACAAGCGGCCTGAAAACAAGGAAATCCAAAAACGCAAAGGGGTTCGCTCGGGCGGGTCGGGCGGAATCCGCCGGTCGGGCCCTTGAGGAAAGAAGCCTGGGCGAAGAACGGATCAAGATGAAGACTCGTCTTGCCGGGCGGGTCGGGCGAACCCTCGCCGGTCGGGCGCGAAGAGCAGATCCGAAAACTTCGCGTTCAATTGGATGTTATCCAACACAAATTTTAGCATCGGCTTCCATGGGCATAGTATTCACAAGCTCCATTGCATCATACGATTTCCTACTACGTGCTAGCATGTCCACCACACAAGTGTAATGCTCTAATCTGGCAATTAACCCATACAAACTATGCATATCATAGAAATATTTCAGACCTTCTTCAATAGCCCAGCGTGACTTCATGCCATGAGTATATTGATAAACATAAAATGATCAGGCATGAATCCCTGTATTTGCATCTGTTCAAATAACAGCAAATCAAGTGGCGGAGCCACATTAGGCTAAGTGGGGTCCTTTGACCCCACTTGAATATGGAAAAATGAAATTATTTCTTATTAAATTTTGGATTTTTCAATTTTTTTTCTTAAAAAATCGACCACTTGACTCCAAATAAAAAATTTCAAATATTTTTGACCCCACTTAGTATTATTTATGGATCCCCCAGCAATGCCTCCTTTCCATGTCCATGGGCTGCATATCCTGAAATCATGGATGTCCACAACGCTGAAATTTTCTTGGTCATGTTGTCAAAGAACCTCTAAGAGAGTTCTATTCTATGCGACCACATTTAGCATACATATCTATGATGGAACAGGTTAGCAAACACATCTTACGTCGGATTGCCCTTCAAGGTAAAAAACGGTGTATTTTCTTTGCCGGACTCAAGCATGAGAGCGTGAGCAAGCTCCGAGAAGAATCGTTATTGCAATCACATTGGGCCTAATTCCTTGTTCAAGCATGTGACGGAATGTGCCAAGTGCTTGCTCTGGGCATCCAGGCTTGTTCATATCCGGAAATCATTGCATTCCGGGAAACGGGAATTTTATTTCTTGCTCCATCAAATAAAGCCCTAGAAAATTGTGATTTATTACACGGAAGTAAAAGAAAGCGAGTGAAATACTCTAAGGATTTCTTTGCCGGATGGAAAAAGACGAAGTTTGGAACGTGCCATGTTGGCAAATCGAGCAACGAGATAAACACAATAACGGAAAGAATAATAAAATACGAAAAGACAAAAAACAACACACAAGATTTTTACTTGAAAACCCCTCCTCAACAATAAGGGGAAAAACCACTATCGTGAGGCAAGGACAAAACAACTTCACTAGCAATAATTTAGGGAGTACAATGACCACACTACAATTACAATAATAGATACATTGTATTTTAGAATAGTCTACACTAAGTACTCTTAACATTGGTATTTATACTAATCATAAAAATACTCCCTCACACTAATATTGCGTTTTGTCCCTCCGTCGGTTCCTCCCTCACTTTGAGATACAACTTAGCTCTCCTTCACTTTGAGATACTTAGTTGCTTCTCTTACTTGCTAGCTTCTTGCACACACCCTAACTTTCATAAACTCACGGCACACACACACACACACACACACACACACACACACACACACACACACACACACACACACACACACACACACACACACACACATATATATATATATATATATATATATATATATATATATATATATATATGCAAATGAAAATTCTAATATGGTCTTTTTTGGAAAAGACCATGGAAAAAAGTGGGCCACAATGAATGTGAGCCTCCCAAGTCACACCTCGGCTTTATTTTTCCTTTTCTTTTTGTTTTGAAATAATTTTAGAAAATACCAAAATCATTTCTTCTAGTTTTTGAAAATGTTTTAAATAATTTGAGAAAAATACAAAAAAAAAAAAAAATCTGAAAAATCCGAAAATTAATTTGCCAAAAAAAATTGGGGAAATTTTTTTTTACCCAAATTTTCTCTCTCCTCTCCTCTACCCCTTCCTCCCTCAAATCTTCCATGGATCTTCAATTCTTCTCGAATTTTGGTAGATCTCTTACTTGGACCCTTCTCTTTCCATGAAATGGTAAGAATTCATGAAGAAATCATGAATTTGTGATGGAGAAGTTGTTAAATCGAAGTTTTAATTTTCGATTTTCGGGAAATTTTTGGGCGAAAATTTTTGGGGAATTTTTTTCACTTTCCTCTTTCATCTTTGTAAATTCATGAAATAGATGAACAAACATAAAATTGATGATCGTATGTACACCATGAACTCTCGGATTTCCATGGAAATTAAGGTTTGAGTTTTAAAATGAAGAAACTCAAAATCAAAATTCTAGGTCATTATGAATTTAACAAAAACATGATTTGGATTGTTGTAAGATGTTGAGAAACCGCCGATGTGGGACCGATTTGTGCGTTTTTGAGTATTGATGACCATTGTCAAACTAGATGAAGAATTTCGAGAGGAGGGAGAAAAATCGAAAGGTTGGAGATGAAGTTGGAAGAAGATGACCGAAGCGGTCACCTTAGGTAATTACTAAAATGGGTTTCGGAATGGACACTTTAGCTAATTACTAAAACTGGGTTTAGGTAATTACAAAAACGTCACATAAACTAATAGAAGTCTCAAAACCTCCAATTCTAAAGTGTATTAAAAATAAACAAATAAACCCATACAAGTGTAATGCTCTAATCTGGGAATTAACCCATACAAACTATGCATATCATAGAAATATTTCAGACCTTCTTCAATAGCCCAGTGTGACTTCATGCCATGAGTATACTGATAAACATAAAATGATCAGGCATGAATCCTTGTATGTGCATCTGTTCAAATAACAGCAAATCAAGTGGCGGAGCCACATTAGGCTAAGTGGGGTCCTTTGACCCCACTTGAATATGGAAAAATGAAATTATTTCTTATTAAATTTTGGATTTTTCAATTTTTTTCTTAAAAAATCTCGACCACTTGACTCCAAATAAAAAATTTCAAATATTTTTGACCCCACTTAGTATTATTTATGGATCCCCCAAAGAATGCCTCCTTTCCATGTCCATGGGCCGCATATCCCGACATCATGGATGTCCACAACGCTGAAATTTTCTTGGTCATGTTGTCAAAGAACCTCTAAGAGAGTTCTATTCTATGCAGCCACATTTAGCATACATATCTATGATGGAACAGTTAGCAAACACATCTTCTGTCAGATTGCCCTTCAAGGTAAAACAGTGTATTTTCTTTGCCAGACTCAAGCATGAGAGCTGTGAGCAAGCTCCGAGAAGAATCGTTATTGCAATCACATTGGGCCTAATTCCTTGTTAAGCATGTGACGGAATGTGCCAAGTGCTTGCTCAGGCATCCATCTTGTTCATATCCGAGAAATCATTGCATTCCGAAGCGGGAATTTTATTTATTGCTCCATCAAATAAAGCCCTAAAAAATTGTGATTTATTACAGGAAGTAAAAGAAAGCAATGAAATACTCCAAGGATTTCTTTGCCGGATGGAAAAAGACGAAGTTTGGAACGTTGCATGTTGGCAAATCGGAGCAACGAGATAAACACAATAACGGAAAGAATAATAAAATACGGAAAGACAAAAAACAACACACAAGATTTTTACTTGGAAAACCCCTCCTCAACAATAAGGGGAAAAACCACTATCGTGAGGCAAGGACAAAACAACTTCACTAGCAATAATTTAGGGAGTACAATGACCACACTACAATTACAATATTAGATACATTGTATTTTAGAATAGTCTACACTAAGTACCCTTAACATTGGTATTTATACTAATCCTAAAAATACTCCCTCACACTAATATTGCGTTTTGTCCCTCCGTCAGTTCCACCCTCACTTTGAGATACAACTTAGCTCTCCTTCACTTTGAGATACTTAGTTGCTTCTCTTACTTGCTAGCTTCTTGCACACACCCTAACTTTCATAAACTCACGGCACACACACACACACACACACACACACACACATATATATATATATATATATATATATATATATATATATATATATATATATATATATATATATATATATATATATATATATATATATATATATATATATATATATATATATATGCAAATGAAAATTCTAATATGGTCTTTTTTGGAAAAAGACCATGGAAAAAGTGGGGCCACAATGAATGTGAGCCTCACAAGTCACACCTCAGCTTTATTTTCCCTTTTCTTTTTTGTTTTGAAATAATTTTAGAAAATACCAAAATTATTTCTTCTAGTTTTTGCAAATGTTTTAAATAATTTCGAAAAATACAAAATAAAAAAAAATCTGAAAAATTCGAAAATTAATTTCTGCCAAAAAAAAAATTGGGGAAATTTTTTTTTTACCCAGATTTTCTCTCTCCTCTCCTCTACCCCTTCCTCCCTCAAATCTTCCATGGATCTTCAATTCTTCTCGAATTTTCAGTAGATCTCTTACTTGGACCCTTCTCTTTCCATGAAATGGTAAGAATTCATGAAGAAATCATGAATTTGTGATGGAGAAGTTGTGAAATCGAAGTTTTAATTTTCGATTTTCGGGGAAATTTTTGGGGGAAAATTTTGGGGAATTTTTTTTCACTTTCCTCTTTCATCTTTGTAAATTCATGAAATAGATGAACAAACATAAAATTGATGATCGTATGTACACCATGAACTCCCGGATTTCCATGGAAATTAAGGTTTGAGTTTTAAAATGAAGAAACTCAAAATCAAAATTCTAGGTCATTATGAATTTAACAAAAACATGATTTGGATTGTTGTAAGATGTTGAGAAACCGCCGATGTGGGACCGATTTGTGCGTTTTTTGAGTATTGATAACCATTGTCAAACTAGATGAAGAATTTCAGAGGAGGGAGAAAAAATCGAAAGGTTGGAGATGAAGTTGGAAGAAGATGACCGAACGGACACCTTAGGTAATTACTAAAATGGGTTTCGGAACGGACACTTTAGCTAAGTACTAAACTGGGTTTAGGTAATTACAAAAACGTCACATAAACTAATAGAAGTCTCAAAACCTCCAATTCTAAAGTGTATTAAAAATAAACAAATAAACCCATACAAGTGTAATGCTCTAATCTGGGAATTAACCCATACAAACTATGCATATCATAGAAATATTTGGACCTTCTTCAATAGCCCAGGCGTGACTTCATGCCATGAGTATATCGATAAACATAAAATGATCGGGCATGAATCCTCGTATTTGCATCTGTTCAAATAACGGTTTATCAAGTGGCGGAGCCACATTAGGCTAAGTGGGGTCCTTTGACCCCACTTGAATATGGAAAAATGAAATTATTTCTTATTAAATTTTGGATTTTTCAATTTTTTTCTTAAAAAACTCGACCACTTGACTCCAAATAAAAAATTTCAAATATTTTTGACCCCACTTAGTATTATTTATGGATCCCCCAGCAATGCCTCCTTTCCATGTCCATGGGCTGCATATCCTGAAATCATGGATGTCCACAACGCTGAAATTTTCTTGGTCATGTTGTCAAAGAACCTCTAAGAGAGTTCTATTCTATGCAGCCACATTTAGCATACATATCTATGATGGAACAGTTAGCAAACACATCTTCTGTCAGATTGCCCTTCAAGGTAAAACAGTGTATTTTCTTTGCCAGACTCAAGCATGAGAGCTGTGAGCAAGCTCCGAGAAGAATCGTTATTGCAATCACATTGGGCCTAATTCCTTGTTCAAGCATGTGACGGAATGTGCCAAGTGCTTGCTCCGGGCATCCAGTGTTGTTCATATCCGTAAATCATTGCATTCCAGAAACGGGAATTTTATTTACTTGCTCCATCAAATAAAGCCCTAGAAAATTGTGATTTATTACACCGAAGTAAAAAGAAAGCAAAGAAATACTCTAAGGATTTCTTTGCCAGATGGAAAAAGACGAAGTTTGGAACGTGCCATGTTGGTAAATCAGAGCAACAGATAAACACAATAACGGAAAGAATAATAAAATACGAAAAGACAAAAAACAACACACAAGATTTTTACTTGGAAAACCCTCCTCAACAATAAGGGGAAAAACCACTATCGTGAGGCAAGGACAAAACAACTTCACTAGCAATAATTTAGGGAGTACAATGACCACACTACAATTACAATAATAGATACATTGTATTTTAGAATAGTCTACACTAAGTACTCTTAACATTGGTATTTATACTAATCATAAAAATACTCCCTCACACAAATATTGCGTTTTGTCCCTTCGTCGGTTCCTCCCTCACTTTGAGATACAACTTAGCTCTCCTTCACTTTGAGATACTTAGTTGCTTCTCTTACTTGCTAGCTTCTTGCACACACCCTAACTTTCATAAACTCACGGCACACACACACACACACACACACACACACACACACACACACACACACACACACACACACACACACACACACACACACACACACACACACACACACACACACACACACACACACACACACACACACATATATATATATATATATATATATATATATATGCAAATGAAAATTCTAATATGGTCTTTTTTGGAAAAAGACCATGGAATAAGTGGGCCAGAATGAATGTGAGCTTCACAAGTCACACCTCGGCTTTATTTTCCCTTTTCTTTTTTGTTTTGAAATAATTTTAGAAAATACCAAAATCATTTCTTCTAGTTTTTGAAAATGTTTTAAATAATTTCGAAAAATACAAAATAAAAAAAAAAAACTGAAAAATCCGAAAATTAAATTCCGCAAAAAAAAATTTGGGGAAATTTTTTTTTACCCATATTTTCTCTCCTCTCCTCTACCCCTTCCTCCCTCAAATCTTCCATGGATCTTCAATTCTTCTCGAATTTTCGTAGATCTCTTACTTAGACCCTTCTCTTTCCATGAAATGGTGAGAATTCATGAAGAAATCATGAATTTGTGATGGAGAAGTTGTGAAATCGAAGTTTTAATTTTCGATTTTCGGGGAAATTTTTGGGCGAAAATTTTGGGGAATTTTTTTTCACTTTCCTCTTTCATCTTTGTAAATTCATGAAATAGATGAACAAACATAAAATTGATGATCGTATGTACACCATGAACTCCCGGATTTCCATGGAAATTAAGGTTTGAGTTTTAAAATGAAGAAACTCAAAATCAAAATTCTTGGTCATTATGAATTTAACAAAAACATGATTTGGATTGTTGTAAGATGTTGAGAAACCGCCGATGTGGGACCGATTTGTGCGTTTTTTGAGTATTGATGACCATTGTCAAACTAGATGAAGAATTTCGAGAGGAGGGAGAAAAAATCGAAAGGTTGGAGATGAAGTTGGAAGAAGATGACCGAACGGTCACCTTAGGTAATTACTAAAATGGGTTTCGGAATGGACACTTTAGCTAATTACTAAACTGGGTTTAGGTAATTACAAAAACGTCACATAAACTAATAGAAGTCTCAAAACCTCCAATTCTAAAGTGTATTAAAAATAAACAAATAAACCCATACAAGTGTAATGCTCTAATCTGGGAATTAACCCATACAAACTATACATATCATAGAAATATTTCAGACCTTCTTCAATAGCCCAGCGTGACTTCATGCCATGAGTATATCGATAAACATAAAATGATCAGGCATGAATCCCTGTATTTGCATCTGTTCAAATAACGACAAATCAAGTGGCGGAGCCACATTAGGCTAAGTGGGGTCCTTTGACCCCACTTGAATATGGAAAAATGAAATTATTTCTTATTAAATTTTGGATTTTTTCAATTTTTTTTTCTAAAAAAATCCGACCACTTTACTCCAAATAAAAAATTTCAAATATTTTTGACCCCACTTAGTATTATTTATGGATCCCCCAAGCCAATGCCTCCTTTCCATGTCCATGGGCTGCATATCCCGACGTCATGGATGTCCACAACGCTGAAATTTTCTTGGTCATGTTGTCAAAGAACCTCTAAGAGAGTTCTATTCTATGCAGCCACATTTAGCATACATATCTATGATGGAACAGTTAGCAAACACATCTTCTGTCAGATTGCCCTTCAAGGTAAAACAGTGTATTTTCTTTGCCAGACTCAAGCATGAGAGCTGTGAGCAAGCTCCGAGAAGAATCGTTATTGCAATCACATTGGGCCTAATTCCTTGTTCAAGCATGTGACAGAATGTGCCAAGTGCTTGCTCTGGGCATCCGGATTGTTCATATCCGAAATCATTGCATTCCAGGAAACGGGAATTTTATTTCTTGCTCCATCAAATAAAGCCCTAGAAAATTGTGATTTATTACACGGAAGTAAAAAGAAAGCAGGTGAAATACTCCAAGGATTTCTTTGCCGGATGGAAAAAGGCGAAGTTTGGAACGTGCCATGTTGGCAAATCGAGCAACGAGATAAACACAATAACGGAAAGAATAATAAAATACGGAAAGACAAAAAACAACACACAAGATTTTTACTTGGAAAACCCCTCCTCAACAATAAGGGGAAAAACCACTATCGTGAGGCAAGGACAAAACAACTTCACTAGCAATAATTTAGGGAGTACAATGACCACACTACAATTACAATAATAGATACATTGTATTTTAGAATAGTCTACACTAAGTACTCTTAACATTGGTATTTATACTAATCATAAAAATACTCCCTCACACTAATATTGCGTTTTGTCCCTCCGTCAGTTCCTCCCTCACTTTGAGATACAACTTAGCTCTCCTTCACTTTGAGATACTTAGTTGCTTCTCTTACTTGCTAGCTTCTTGCACACACCCTAACTTTCATAAACTCACGGCGCACACACACACACACACACACACACACACACACACACACGGATATAAATATATATATATATATATGCAAATGAAAATGAAAATTCTAATATGGTCTTTTTTGGAAAAAGACCATGGAAAAAGTGGGGCCACAATGAATGTGAGCCTCACAAGTCACACCTCAGCTTTCTTTTCCCTTTTCTTTTTTGTTTTGAAATAATTTTAGAAAATACCAAAATCATTTCTTCTAATTTTTGAAAATGTTTTAAATAATTTCGAAAAATACAAAATAAAAAAAAATCTGAAAAATCCGAAAATTAATTTACGCCAAAAAAAAAAAATTGTGGAAATTTTTTTTTACCCGCATTTTCTCTCTCCTCTCCTCTACCCCCTTCCTCCCTCAAATCTTCCATGGATCTTCAATTCTTCTCGAATTTTCGGTAGATCTCTTACTTGGACCCTTCTCTTTCCATGAAATGGTAAGAATTCATGAAGAAATCATGAATTTGTGATGGAGAAGTTGTGAAATCGAAGTTTTAATTTTCGATTTTCGGGGAAATTTTTGGGGGAAAATTTTGGGGAATTTTTTTTCACTTTCCTCTTTCATCTTTGTAAATTCATGAAATAGATGAACAAACATAAAATTGATGATCGTATGTACACCATGAACTCCCGAATTTCCATGGAAATTAAGGTTTGAGTTTTAAAATGAAGAAACTCAAAATCAAAATTCTAGGTCATTATGAATTTAACAAAAACATGATTTGGATTGTTGTAAGATGTTGAGAAACCGCCGATTCGGGACCGATTTGTGCGTTTTTTGAGTATTGATGACCATTGTCAAACTAGATGAAGAATTTCAGAGGAGAGAGAAAAAATCGAAAGGTTGGAGATGAAGTTGGAAGAAGATGACCGAACGGACTCTTTAGGTAATTACTAAAATGGGTTTCGGAACGGACACTTTAGCTAATTACTAAACTGGGTTTAGGTTATTACAAAAACGTCACATAAACTAATAGAAGTCTCAAAACCTCCAATTCTAAAGTGTATTAAAAATAAACAAATAAAATAAACAATCCTAAGTACAAATTAATCAATATGATATAAATGTGTTAATTCAAATAAGCCAAATAGAGTTATAAAGTCACAACATGTAAGAGATAAGAATGTCTTAATAGGTTTGGTAATACACAAAACATTTTTGATAAAGCCCAAAACATGTTTGATATTAATTAACTAAAAGCATATGATCTAGGGTTAATTTGGGTTTTTTAGTATAAGGAGGTACAATGGCGGCCCAAAACTCAAGTCAATGGGGTTTGGTGAGGTATTGTGCCTAATGGACCCAGTGGCATGATTGTCCAATCCCCATAGGATTGCTTTGATGAGTAATGGGAATGGATTGTGATTGGATAGGTTTGGTGATGCCCAAAGCATGTTTGGTAATTACCTAAAAGCATACTACCAAAATAAATCAATTTATGCATAAAAAATTGTTGCTATTCATGAGAAATTTGTTGCTAACTCGCATTAGCAACAAATTGGAAACAAAAAATAGTTGTTGCTAAAAGGCTTGTTGCCATATGATTTTAGCTACAAAATCTGAAACATTTTCGTTGCCACATCGCATCCATGAAAATATTGTTGCCATGTTGGTTGCTATATGTGGCGCATTTGTTGCCAACTCTAGTGACGAGTTATAAATGATTGTTGCTAATATCGCAACAAATTATTAATATTTTGATGCTTGAAATTAGCAACAAATTATTGGCATTGGTTGCTAAAAATAGAACAAACTTTTAATTGTTAATTAGTTACACTTTGACTAATGCACTATTCATACAACGTAGGTTAACTTTATGTTTTTTGTTAATTGTTTGATAATTTGATAAACACATTTATGCAAACCAATAAAGAGAATAAGAGTCAGTCCACTTACAATTCTGAAAGATATTTGCATAATGATACTAATAGAAATTGATAATAGTGTATGAAACTTCTTAACATATAAAGTGGTAGTTTGGCTAATCTTTCTTCGATGTGGGACACATTTTGAGGAAAAATATGATGTTATTTCAGCAACAAATAATAAAATATATTGTTTCCAACGACAACAAAGCAAATATCTATTTCCATATTTGTTTCTAAATGGCAACAAATTTAAAATATGATGTCATCTATCAACGAATCATAAAATTAATTGTTTCTAATGTCAATGAATGAAATATTTGTTGTTGTAATTTGTTGCTAAATGGCAACAAATTGGAAATATGATGCCATCTAGTAACAATTAATAAAATTAATTGTTCCTAATGTCAACATAACCAAAGTTGGTTGTCGTAATTTGTTGCTAAATGGCAACAAATCGCAAATATGATGCCACCTACCAACAAATAGTAAAATTAATTGTTTCTAATGACAACAAGCCAAATATTTGTTGTCGTAGTTTGTTGTTAAATGGCAACAGATCGAAAATATGATGCTATCTAGCGAAAAATAGTAAAACAACTAGTTTCCAATAGCAACAAATAAAAAATATGTTGCTTTTATTTATTGAAAAATCAAAGTAAAAAATGTCACTTTATAATAGGCAACAAAAAAAATAATATATGTTGCTATCTATCAACAATTTAAAATTTCGTTGCCATAATTTATTTCTATAATGCTCTAATTTTTTTTAATAATCTGGAGTTAATTTGGGCTTTTTCGTACAATTAGGGACAATGGAGGCCCAAAACTCAAGTCAATGGGGTTTGGTGACGTATTGGGCCTAATGGACCCAAATGGCATGATTGTCCAATCCACATAGGATTGCTTTGATGAGTAATGATAAAGGATTGTGATTGGGAGAACATCCTCCACTTAGTAGGTTTGATAATCCCCGGAACATGTTTGGTAATCACCTTAAAGCATAAGATCTCGGGGCTTAATTTGGGATTTTTAGTACAAGGGGAGACAATGGGGGCCCAAAACTCAAGTCACTAGGTTTGGTGAGGTATTGGGCCTAATGGTTCCGATGGCATGATTGCCCAATCCCCATAGGATTGCTTTGATGAGTAATGAGAATGGATTGTGATTGGATTAGTTTGGTAATGCCCAAATCATGTTTGGTAATTACCTAAAAGTACATGATCTGGGGTTAATTTGGGCTTTTTAGTACAAGGAGGGATAATGGGGGCCCAAATCTCAAGTCAATGGGGTTTGGTGAGGTATTGGGCCTAATGGACCTAGTGGCATGATTGTCTAATCCACATAGGATTGCTTTGATGAGTAATGATAAAGGATTTTGATTGGGAGAACATCCTCCACTTAGTAGGTTTGGTAATCTCTAGAACATGTTTGGCAATTACCTTAAAGCATATGGTCTCGGGGTTAATTTGGGCATTTTAGTACAATGAGAGAGACAATGGGGGCCCAAAACTCAAGTCACTAGGTTTGGTGAGGTATTGGGCCTAATGGTTCCAGGTGGCATGATTGTCCAATCCCCATAGGATTGCTTTGATGAGTAATGGGAATGGATTGGGATTGGAGAGGTTTGGTTATGCCCAACGCATGTTTGGTAATTACCTAAAAGGATATGATCTAGGGTTAATTTGGGATTTTTAGTACAAGGAGGGACAATGGGGGCCCAAAACTGAAGTCAATGCAGTTTGGTGAGGTATTGGGCCTAATGGACCCAGTGGCATGATTGTCCAATCCTCATAGGATTGCTTTGATAAGTAATGGTAGTGGATTGTGATTGGATAGGTTTGGTAAAGCCCAAAACATGTTAGGTAATTACTTAAAAGCATATGATCTGGGTTAATTTAGGATTTTTAGTATAAGGATGGACAATGGGGGCCCAAACTCAAGTCAATGGGGTTTGGTGAGGTATTGGGCCTAATGGACCCAGTGACTTGATTGTCCAATCCCCAAAGGGTTGCTTTGATGAGTAATGGGAATGGATTATGATTCTATAGGTTTGGTAATGCCCAAAGCATGTTTGGTAATTACTTAAAAGCATATATGATCTAGGGTTAATTTGGGCTTTTTAGTACAAGGAGGGACAATGGGGGCCCAAAACTCAAGTCAATGGGGTTTGGTGAGATATTGAGCCTAATGGACCTAGTGGCATGATTGTCCAATCCACATAAGATTTCTTTGATGTGTAATGATAAAGGATTGTGGTTGGGAGAACATCCTTCACTTAGTAGGTTTGGTAATCCCCAGAACATGTTTGGTAATTACCTTAAAGCATATGGTTTGGGGGTTAATTTGGGATTTTTAGTACAAGGAGGGACAATGGCGGGCCCAAAACTCAAGTCAATGGGGTTTGGTGAGGTTTTGGGCCTAATGGACCCAGTGGCATGATTGTCCAATCCCTATAGGATTGCTTTGATGAGTAATGGGAATGGATTGTGATTGGATAGGTTTGGTAAATCCCCAAAACATGTTTGGTAATTACTTAAATGCATATGATCTGGGTTAATTTGGGCTTTTTAGTATAAGGAGGGACAATGGGGCCCCAAAACTAAATTCAATGGGGTTTGGTGAGGTATTGGGCCTAATAGACCCAGTGGCATGATTGTCCAATCCCCATAGGATTGCTTTGATGAGTAATGGCAATGGATTGTGATTGGATAGATTTGGTAATGCCCAAAGCATGTTTGGTAATTACCTAAAAGCTTATGATCAAGGGTTTATTTGGCTTTTCAATACAAGGAGGGAAAATAAGGGCTCAAAACTCAAGTCAATGGGGTTTGGTGAGTTATCGGGGCCTAATTGACCCGATGGCATGATTGTCCAATCCCCATAGGATTGCTTTGAAGAGTAATGGGAATGGATTGTGATTGTATAGGTTTGGTAAAGCCCAAAACATGTGTGGTAATTATTTAAAAGCATATGATCTGGGGTTAATTGAGGCTTTTTAGTATAAGGAGGGACAATGGGGGCCCAAAACTCAAGTCAATGGGATTTGGTGAGGTATTGGGCCTAATGGACCCAGTGGCATGATTGGCCAATCCCCATAGGATTGCTTTGTTGAGTAATGGGAATGGATTGTGATTCGATAGGTTTGGAAATTTCCAAAGCATGTTTGGTAATTACTTAAAAGCATATGATCTGGTTTTAATTAGGGCTTTTTAGTACAAGGAAGAACAATAGGGGCCCAAAACTCAAGTCAATGAGGTTTGGTGAGGTATTGGGCCTAATGGACCCAGTGGCATGATTGTCCAATCACCATAGGATTACGTTGATGAGTAATGAGAATGGATTGTGATTGGATTGGTTTGGTAATGCCCAAATCATGTTTGGTAATTACCTAAAAAGCATATGATCCGGGGTTAATTTGGGCTTTTAGTACAAGGAGGGATAATGGGGGCCCAAATCTCAAGTCAATGGGGTTTGGTGAGGTATTGGGCCTAATGGACCTAGTGGCATGATTGTCTAATCCACATAGGATTGCTTTGATGAGTAATGATAAAGGATTTTGATTGGGAGAACATCCTCCACTTAGTAGGTTTGGTAATCTCTAGAACATGTTTGGCAATTACCTTAAAGCATATGGTCTGGGGTTAATTTGGGTATTTTAGTACAAAGAGAGACAATGGGGGCCCAAAACTCAAGTCACTAGGTTTGGTGAGGTATTGGGCCTAATGGTTCCAGTGGCATGATTGTCCAATCCCCATAGGATTGCTTTGATGAGTAATGGGAATGGATTGGGATTGGATAGGTTTGGTTATGCCCAACGCATGTTTGGTAATTACCTAAAAGGATATGATCTAGGGTTAATTTGGGATTTTTAGTACAAGGAGGGACAATGGGGGCCCAAAACTGAAGTCAATGGAGTTTGGTGAGGTATTGGGCCTAATGGACCCAGTGGCATGATTGTCCAATCCTCATAGGATTGCTTTGATAAGTAATGGTAGTGGATTGTGATTGGATAGGTTTGGTAAAGCCCAAAACATGTTAGGTAATTACTTAAAAGCATATGATCTGGGTTAATTTAGGATTTTTAGTATAAGGATGGACAATGGGGGCCCAAAACTCAAGTCAATGGGGTTTGGTGAGGTATTGGGCCTAATGGACCCAGTGACTTGATTGTCCAATCCCCAAAGGGTTGCTTTGATGAGTAATGGTAATGGATTATGATTCGATAGGTTTGGTAATGCCCAAAGCATGTTTGGTAATTACTTAAAAGCATATATGATCTAGGGTTAATTTGGGCTTTTTAGTACAAGGAGGGACAATAGGGGCCCAAAACTCAAGTCAATGGGGTTGGGTGAGTTATTGAGCCTAATGGACCTAGTGGCATGATTGTCCAATCCACATAAGATTTCTTTGATGTGTAATGATAAAGGATTGTGGTTGGGAGAACATCCTTCACTTAGTAGGTTTGGTAATCCCCAGAACATGTTTGGTAATTACCTTAAAACATATGGTTTGGGGTTAATTTGGGATTTTTAGTACAAGGAGGGACAATGGCGGGCCCAAAACTCAAGTCAATGGGGTTTGGTGAGGTTTTCGGGGCCTAATGGACCCAGGTGGCATGATTGTCCAATCCCTATAGGATTGCTTTGATGAGTAATGGGAATGGATTGTGATTGGATAGGTTTGGTAAATCCCAAAACATGTTTGGTAATTGCTTAAATGCATATGATCCGGGTTAATTTGGGCTTTTTAGTATAAGGGAGGGACAAACGGGCCCCAAAACTAAATTCAATGGGGTTTGGTGAGGTATCGGGCCTAATAGACCCAGTGGCATGATTGTCCAATCCCCATAGGATTGCTTTGATGAGTAATGGCAATGGATTGTGATCGATAGATTTGGTAATGCCCAAAGCATGTTTGGTAATTACCTAAAAGCATATGATCAAGGGTTTATTTGGCTTTTCAATACAAGGAAGGAAAATAAGGGCTCAAAACTCAAGTCAATGGGGTTTGGTGAGTTATTGGGCCTAATTGACCCAGTGGCATGATTGTCCAATCCCCATAGGATTGCTTTGAAGAGTAATGGGAATGGATTGTGATTGTATAGGCTTGGTAAAGCCCAAAACATGTGTGGTAATTATTTAAAAGCATATGATCCGGGGGTTAATTGAGGCTTTTTAGTATAAGGAGGGACAATGGGGGCCCAAAACTCAAGTCAATGGGATTTGGTGAGGTATCGGGCCCTATTGGACCCGGGAAGATGATTGCCAATCCCCATGGGGATTGCTTTGTTGAGTAATGGGAATGGATTGTGATTCGATAGGTTTGGAAATTTCCAAAGCATGTTTGGTAATTACTTAAAAGCATATGATCCGGGTTTTAATTAGGGCTTTTTAGTACAAGGAAGAACAATAGGGGCCCAAAACTCAAGTCAATGCGGTTTGGTGAGGTATTGGGCCTAATGGACCCAGTGGCATGATTGTCCACTCACCATAGGATTACGTTGATGAGTAATGGGAATGGATCGTGATTGGTTAGGTTTGTTAACGCCCAAACACATGTTTGGTAATTACTTAAAAGCATATGATCCGGGGTTAATTTGGGCTTTTAGTATAAAGAGGGACAATGGGGGCCCAAATCTCAAGTCAATGGAGTTTAATGAGGTATTGGGCCTAACGGACCCAATGTAAGATGATTGTCCAATCCCTATATGATTATTTTGATGAGTAATGGGAATGGATTGTGATTCGATAGGTTTGGTAATGCCCAAAACATGTTTGGTCATTACTTAAAAGCATATGATCCGGGGGTTAATTTAGGCTTTTTATTATAAGGAAGGAACAATTGGAGCCCAAAACTCAAGTCAACTGGGTTTAATGAAGTATCGGGCCTAATGGACCCAAGTGGCATGATTGTCCAATCCCCATAGGATTGATTTGATGAGTAATGGGAATGGATTGTCATTCGATAGGTTTCGTAATGCCCAAAGCATGTTTGGTAATTACCTAAAAGCATATGATCCGGGGTTAATTTGGGCTCTTTAGTACAAGGAGGGACAATGGGGGCCCAAAACTCAAGTCAATGGGGTTTGGTGAGGTATCGGGCCTAATGGACCCAATGGCATGATGATCCAAATCCACATAGGATTGCTTTGATGAGTAATGATAAAGGATTGTGGTCGGGAGAACATCCTCCACTTAGTTGGTTTGGTAATCCGGAACATGTTTGGTAATTTCCTTCAAGCATATGATCTATGGTTAATTTGGGCTTTTTAGTACAAGGGAGGGACAATGGGGAGCCCAAAACTCAAGTCAATGGAGTTCGTGAGGTTTTGGGGCCTAATGGGGCCAAAGGACATGATTGTTCAATCCTAATAGGATTGATTTAATGAGTAATGGGAATGGATTGTGATTAGATAGGTTTGGTAATGCCCAAAGCATGTTGGGTAATTACCTAAAAGCATATGATCCGGGGTTAATTTGGGCTTTTTAGTACAAGGAGGGACAATTGGGGCCCAAAGCTCAAGTCAATGGAGTTTGGTGAGGTATCGGGCCTAATGGACCCAGATGGCATGATCGTCCAATCCTCATAGGATTGCTTTGATAAGTAATGGGAGTGGATTGTGATCGATAGGTTTCGTAAAGCCCAAAACATGTTTGGTAATTACTTAAAAGCATATGATCCGGTTAATTTAGGATTTTTAGTATAAGGATGGACAACAACGGGGCCCAAAACTCAAGTCAATGGGGTTTGGTGAGGTATTGGGCCTAATGGACCCAAATGACTTGATTGTCCAATCCCCAAAGGGTCGCTTTGATGAGTAATGGTAATGGATTATGATTCGATAGGTTTGGTAATGCCCAAAGCATGTTTGGTAATTACTTAAAAGCATATATGATCTAGGGTTAATTTGGGCTTTTTAGTACAAGGAGGGGACGAGTGGGGGCCCAAAACTCAAGTCAACGGGTTTCGTGAGATATTGAGCCTAATGGACCTAGTGGCATGATCGTCCAATCCACATAAAATTTCTTTGATGTGTAATGATAAAGGATTGTGGTTGGGAGAACATCCTTCACTTAGTAGGTTTGGTAATCCCCGGAACATGTTTGGTAATTACCTTAAAACATATGGTTTGGGGTTAATTTGGGATTTTTAGTACAAGGAGGGACAATGGCGGGCCCAAAACTCAAGTCAATGGGGTTTGGTGAGGTTTTGGGGCCTAATGGACCCAAGTGGCATGATTGTCCAATCCCTATAGGATTGCTTTGATGAGTAATGGGAATGGATTGTGATTCGATAGGTTTGGTAAATCCCAAAACATGTTTGGTAATTACTTAAATGCATATGATCCGGGTTAATTTGGGCTTTTTAGTATAAGGAGGGACAATGGGGCCCCAAAACTAAATTCAATGGGGTTTCGGGAGGTATCGGGCCTAATAGACCAGATGGCATGATTGTCCAATCCCCATAGGATTGCTTTGATGAGTAATGGCAATGGATTGTGATTCGATAGATTTGGTAATGCCCAAAGCATGTTTGGTAATTACCTAAAAGCATATGATCAAGGGTTTATTTGGCTTTTCAATACAAGGAAGGAAAATAAGGGCTCAAAACTCAAGTCAATGGGGTTTGGTGAGTTATCGGGCCTAATCGACCCAAGTGGCATGATTGTCCAATCCCCATAGGATTGCTTTCAAGAGTAATGGGAATGGATTGTGATTGTATAGGTTTGGTAAAAGCCCAAAACATGTGTGGTAATTATTTAAAAGCATATGATCTGGGGTTAATTGAGGCTTTTTAGTATAAGGAGGGACAATGGGGGCCCAAAACTCAAGTCAATGGGATTTGGTGAGGTATCGGGCCTATGGACCCAGTGGCATGATTGGCCAATCCCTATAGGATTGCTTTGTTGAGTAATGGGAATGGATTGTGATTCGATAGGTTTGGAAATTTCCAAAGCATGTTTGGTAATTACTTAAAAGCATATGATCTGGTTTTAATTAGGGCTTTTTAGTACAAGGAAGAACAATAGGGGCCCAAAACTCAAGTCAATGAGGTTTGGTGAGGTATTGGGCCTAATGGACCCAGTGGCATGATTGTCCACTCACCATAGGATTACGTTGATGAGTAATGGGAATGGATTGTGATTGGTTAGGTTTGTTAACGCCCAAACACATGTTTGGTAATTACTTAAAAGCATATGATCTGGGGTTAATTTGGGCTTTTTAGTATAAAGAGGGACAATGGGGGCCCAAATCTCAAGTCAATGGAGTTTAATGAGGTATTGGGCCTAACGGACCCAGTGGCATGATTGTCCAATCCCTATATGATTATTTTGATGAGTAATGGGAATGGATTGTGATTGGATAGGTTTGGTAATGCCCAAAACATGTTTGGTCATTACTTAAAAGCATATGATCTGGGGTTAATTTAGGCTTTTTATTATAAGGAAGGAACAATTGGAGCCCAAAACTCAAGTCAACGGGGTTTAATGAAGTATTGGGCCTAATGGACCCAGTGGCATGATTGTCCAATCCCCATAGGATTGATTTGATGAGTAATGGGAATGGATTGTCATTGGATAGGTTTCGTAATGCCCAAAGCATGTTTGGTAATTACCTAAAAGCATATGATCTGGGGTTAATTTGGGCTCTTTAGTACAAGGAGGGACAATGGGGGCCCAAAACTCAAGTCAATGGGGTTTGGTGAGGTATTGGGCCTAATGGACCCAATGGCATGATTGTCAAATCCACATAGGATTGCTTTGATGAGTAATGATAAAGGATTGTGGTTGGGAGAACATCCTCCACTTAGTTGGTTTGGTAATCCGGTAACATGTTTGGTAATTTCCTCAAGCATATGATCTATGGTTAATTTGGGCTTTTTAGTACAAGGAGAGGACAATGGGAGCCCAAAACTCAAGTCAATGGAGTTTGGTGAGGTTTTCGGGCCTAATGGGGCCAAAGTGACATGATTGCTCAATCCTAATAGGATTGATTTAATGAGTAATGGGAATGGATTGCTGATTAGATAGGTTTGGTAATGCCCAAAGTATGTTGGGTAATTACCTAAAAGCATATGATCTGGGGTTAATTTGGGCTTTTTAGTACAAGGAGGACAATGGGGGCCCAAAGCTCAAGTCAATGGAGTTTGGTGAGGTATCGGGCCTAATGGACCCGATGGCATGATTGTCCAATCCTCATAGGATTGCTTTGATAAGTAATGGGAGTGGATTGTGATCGATAGGTTTGGCAAAGCCCAAAACATGTTTGGTAATTACTTAAAAGCATATGATCCGGTTAATTTAGGATTTTTAGTATAAGGATGGACAATCGGGGCCCAAAACTCAAGTCAATGGCGTTTGGTGAGGTATCGGGGCCTAATGGACCCAGTGGCATGATTGTCCAATCAATATAGGATTACTTTGATGAGTAATTATAAATGATTGTGATCGGGAGAACATCATCCACTTAAGTAGGTTTGTTAATCCCCGTAACATGTTTGCAATTACCTTAAAGCGTTTGATCCGGGTTAATTTGGGATTTTTAGTACAAGGAGGGACAATGGGGCCCCAAAATTCAAGTCAATGGGGGTTTGGTGAGGTATTGGGCCTAATGGACCTAGTGGCATGATTGTCCAATCCCCATAGGATTGCTTTGATGAGTAATGGCAATGGATTGTGATTGGATAGATTTGGTAATGCCCAAAGCATGTTTGGTAATTACCTAAAAGCATATGATCAAGGGTTTATTTGGCTTTTCAATACAAGGAGGGAAAATAAGGGCTCAAAACTCAAGTCAATGGGGTTTGGTGAGTTATCGGGCCTAATCGACCCAATGGCATGATTGTCCAATCCCCATAGGATTGCTTTGAAGAGTAATGGGAATGGATTGTGATTGTATAGGTTTGGTAAAGCCCAAAACATGTGTGGTAATTATTTAAAAGCATATGATCTGGGGTTAATTGAGGCTTTTTAGTATAAGGTGGGACAATGGGGGCCCAAAACTCAAGTCAATGGGATTTAGTGAGGTATTGGGCCTAATGGACCCAGTGGCATGATTGGCCAATCCCCATAGGATTGCTTTGTTGAGTAATGGGAATGGATTGTGATTCGATAGGTTTGGTAATTTCCAAAGCATGTTTGGTAATTACTTAAAAGCATATGATCTGGGGTTAATTAGGGATTTTTAGTACAAGGAAGAACAATAGGGGCCCAAAACTCAAGTCAATGGGGTTTGGTGAGGTATTGGGCCTAATGGACCCAGTGGCATGATTGTCCAATCCCCATAAGATTACGTTGATGAGTAATGGGAATGGATTGTGATTGGATTGGTTTGTTAACGCCCAAACACATGTTTGGTAATTACTTAAAAGCATATGATCTGGTGTTAATTTGGGCTTTTTAGTATAAGGAAGGACAATGGGGGCCCAAATCTCAAGTCAATGGAGTTTAATGAGGTATTGGGCCTAAAGGACCCAAATGGCATGATGATTGTCCAATCCCTATATGATTATTTTGATGAGTAATGGGAATGGATTGTGATTGGATAGGTTTGGTAAAGCCCAAAACATGTTTGGTCATTACTTAAAAGCATATGATCTGGGGTTAATTTAGGCTTTTTATTATAAGGAAGGAACAATTGGAGCCCAAAACTCAAGTCAACGGGGTTTAATGAGGTATTGGGCCTAATGGACCCAGTGGCATGATTGTCCAATCCCCATAGGATTGATTTGATGAGTAATGGGAATGGATTGTCATTGGATAGGTTTCGTAATGCCCAAAGCATGTTTGGTAATTACCTAAAAGCATATGATCTGGGGTTAATTTGGGCTTTTTAGTACAAGGAGGGACAATGGGGGCCCAAAACTCAAGTCAATGGGGTTTGGTGAGGTATTGGGCCTAATGGACCCAATGGCATGATTGTCAAATCCACATAGGATTGCTTTGATGAGTAATGATAAAGGATTGTGGTTGGGAGAACATCCTCCACTTAGTTGGTTTGGTAATCCAGAACATGTTTGGTAATTTCCTTGAAGCATATGATCTATGGTTAATTTGGGCTTTTTAGTACAAGGAGGGACAATGGGGAGCCCAAAACTCAAGTCAATGGAGTTTGGTGAGGTTTTGGGCCTAATGGGGCCAGTGGCATGATTGTTCAATCCTAATAGGATTGATTTAATGAGTAATGGGAATGGATTGTGATTAGATAGGTTTGGTAATGCCCAAAGCATGTTGGGTAATTACCTAAAAGCATATGATCTGGGGTTTATTTGGGTTTTTTAGTACAAGGAGGGACAATGGGGGCCCAAAGCTCAAGTCAATGGAGTTTGGTGAGGTATTGGGCCTAATGGACCCAGTGGCATGATTGTCCAATCCTCATAGGATTGCTTTGATAAGTAATGGGAGTGGATTGTGATTGGATAGGTTTGGTAAAGCCCGAAACATGTTTGGTAATTACTTAAAAGCATATGATCTGGTTAATTTAGGATTTTTAGTATAAGGATGGACAATGGGGGCCCAAAACTCAAGTCAATGGCGTTTGGTGTGGTATTGAGCCTAATGGACCCAGTGGCATGATTGTCCAATCAATATAGGATTGCTTTGATGAGTAATTATAAATGATTGTGATTGGGAGAACATCATCCACTTAGTAGGTTTGTTAATCCCCAGAACATGTTTGGTAATTACCTTAAAGCGTTTGATCTGGGTTAATTTGTGATTTTTAGTACAAGGAGGGACAATGGGGCCCCAAAATTCAAGTCAATGGGGTTTGGTGAGGTATTGGGCCTAATGGACCTTGTGGCATGATTGTCCAATCCCCATAGGATTGCTTTGATGAGTAATGGCAATGGATTGTGATTGGATAGATTTGGTAATGCCCAAAGCATGTTTGGTAATTACCTAAAAGCATATGATCAAGGGTTTATTTGGCTTTTCAATACAAGGAGGGATAATAAGGGCTCAAAACTCAAGTCAATGGGGTTTGGTGAGTTATTGGGCCTAATTGACCCAGTGGCATGATTGTCCAATCCCCATAGGATTGCTTTGAAGAGTAATGGGAATGGATTGTGATTGTATAAGTTTGGTAAAGCCCAAAACATGTGTGGTAATTATTTAAAAGCATATGATCTGGGGTTAATTGAGGCTTTTTAGTATAAGGTGGGACAATGGGGGCCCAAAACTCAAGTCAATGGGATTTGGTGAGGTATTGGGCCTAATGGACCCAGTGGCATGATTGGCCAATCCCCATAGGATTGCTTTGTTGAGTAATGGGAATGGATTGTGATTCGATAGGTTTGGTAATTTCCAAAGCATGTTTGGTAATTACTTAAAAGCATATGATCTGGGGTTAATTAGGGATTTTTAGTACAAGGAAGAACAATAGGGGCCCAAAACTCAAGTCAATGGGGTTTGGTGAGGTATTGGGCCTAATGGACCCAGTGGCATGATTGTCCAATCCCCATAAGATTACGTTGATGAGTAATGGGAATGGATTGTGATTGGATAGGTTTGTTAACGCCCAAACACATGTTTGGTAATTACTTAAAAGCATATGATCTGGTGTTAATTTGGGCTTTTTAGTATAAGGAGGGACAATGGGGGCCCAAATCTCAAGTCAATGGAGTTTAATGAGGTATTGGGCCTAACGGACCCAGTGGCATGATTGTCCAATCCCTATATGATTATTTTGATGAGTAATGGGAATGGATTGTGATTGGATAGGTTTGGTAAAGCCCAAAACATGTTTGGTCATTACTTAAAAGCATATGATCCGGGGGTTAATTTAGGCTTTTTATTATAAGGAAGGAACAATTGGAGCCCAAAACTCAAGTCAACGGGGTTTAATGAGGTATTGGGCCTAATGGACCCAGTGGCATGATTGTCCAATCCCCATAGGATTGATTTGATGAGTAATGGGAATGGATTGTCATTGGATAGGTTTCGTAATGCCCAAAGCATGTTTGGTAATTACCTAAAAGCATATGATCTGGGGTTAATTTGGGCTTTTTAGTACAAGGAGAGACAATGGGGGCCCCAAAACTCAAGTCAATGGGGTTTGGTGAGGTATTGGGCCTAATGGACCCAATGACATGATTGTCAAATCCACATAGGATTGCTTTGACGAGTAATGATAAAGGATTGTGGTTGGGAGAACATCCTCCACTTAGTTGGTTTGGTAATCCAGAACATGTTTGGTAATTTCCTTGAAGCATATGATCTATGGTTAATTTGGGCTTTTTAGTACAAGGAGGGACAATGGGGAGCCCAAAACTCAAGTCAATGGAGTTTGGTGAGGTTTTGGGCCTAATGGGGCCAGTGGCATGATTGTTCAATCCTTATAGGATTGATTTAATGAGTAATGGGAATGGATTGTGATTAGATAGGTTTGGTAATGCCCAAAGCATGTTGGGTAATTACCTAAAAGCATATGATCTGGGGTTAATTTGGGCTTTTTAGTACAAGGAGGGACAATGGGGCCCAAAGCCCAAGTCAATGGAGTTTGGTGAGGTATTGGGCCTAATGGACCCAGTGGCATGATTGTCCAATCAATATAGGATTGCTTTGATGAGTAATTATAAATGATTGTGATTGGGAGAACATCATCCACTTAGTAGGTTTGTTAATCCCCTGAACATGTTTGGTAATTACCTTAAAGCGTTTGATCTGGGTTAATTTGGGATTTTTAATACAAGGAGGGACAATGGGGCCCCAAAATTCAAGTCAATGGGGTTTGGTGAGGTATTGGGCCTAATGGACCTAGTGGCATGATTGTCCAATCCCCATAGGATTGCTTTGATGAGTAATGTGAATGGATTGTCATTGGATAGGTTTGGTAATGCCCAAAGCATGTTGGTAATTACTTAAAAGCATATGATCTGGGGTTAACTTGGGCTTTTTAGTACAAGGAGTGACAATTGGGGCCCAAAACTCAAGTTAATGGGGGTTTGGTGAGGTATTCGGCCTAATGGACCCAGTGGCATGATTGTCTAATCCCCATATGATTGCTTTGATGAGTAATGGGAATGGATTGTGATTGGATAGGTTTGGTAAAACCCAAAACATGTTTGGTAATTATTTAAAAGCATATGATCTGGGGTTAATTTGTGCTTTTTAGTATAAGGAGGGATAATGGGGGCCCAAAACTCAAGTCAATGGGGTTTCGTGAGAAACTAGGCCTAATGGAGCCAATGCCATGATTGTCCAATCTCCATAGAATTGCTTTGATGAGTAATGGGAATAAATTGTGATTGGATAGGTTTGGTAATGCCCAAAGCATATTTGGTAATTACATAAAAGCATATGATTTGCGGTTAATTTGGGCTTTTTAGTACAAGGAAGGACAATAGGGACCCAAACTCAAGTCAATGGGGTTTGGTGAGGTATTGTGCCTAATAGATCCTGTGGCATGATTGTCCAATCCCTATAGGATTGCTTTGAGGAGTAATGGGAATGGATTGTGATTGGATTGGTTTGGTAAAGCCCAAAACATGTTTGGTAATTTTTTAAAAGCATTTGATATGGGTT
Organism: Beta corolliflora; assembly: GCA_947648045.1. Lineage (NCBI taxonomy): Eukaryota > Viridiplantae > Streptophyta > Magnoliopsida > Caryophyllales > Amaranthaceae > Beta > Beta corolliflora. Next base: position 59,565 of record CANSZD010002960.1, read on the forward strand.
TAATTTGGGTATTTTAGTATAAGGAGGGACAATGGGGGCCCAAAACTCAAGTCAATGGGATTTGGTGAGGTATTGGGCCTAATGGACCCAGTGGCATGATTGTCCAATCCCCATATGATTGCTTTGTTGAGTAATGGGAATGGACTGTGATTGGATAGTGTTGGTATTGCCCAAAGCATGTTTGGTAATTGCTTAAAAGCATATGATATGTGGTTAATTTGGGCTTTTATGTACAAGGAGAGACAATGTGGCCCAAAACTCAAGTCAATGGGGTTTAGTGAGGTATTGGGCCTAATGGACCTAGTGGCATGATTGTCCAATCCACATAGGATTGCTTTGATGAATAATGATAAAGGATTATGGTTGGGAGAACATCTTGCACTTAGTAGGTTTGGTAATCTCCAGAACATGTTTGGTTATTTCCTTAAAGCATATGATCTAGGGTTAATTTGGGCTTTTTTAGAACAAGGAGGGACAATGGGGATCCCAAAACTCAAGTCAATGGGGTTTGGTGAGGTTTTGGGCCGAATGAATCCAGTGGCATGATTGTCCAATCCCCATAGGATTGATTTGATGAGTAATGGGAATGGATTGTGATTGGATAGGTTTGGTAATGCCCAAAGCATGTTGGGTAGTTACCTAAAAGCATTTGATCTAGGGTTAATTTGGGCTTTTTAGTACAAGGAGGGACAATGGAGGCCTAAAACCCAAGTCAATGGGGTTTGGTGAGGTATTGGGCCTAATGGACCCAGTGGCATAATTGTCCAATCCCTATAGAATTGCTTTCATGAGTAATGAGAATGGATTGTGATTGGATAGGTTTGGTAAAGCCCAAAACATGTTTGGTAATTACCTAAAAGCATATGATCTGGGGTTAATTTGGGCTTTTTAGTATAAGGAGGGAGAATGGGGGCCCAAAACTCAAGTCAATGGGGTTTGGTGAGGTGTTGGGCCTAATGGACCCAGTGGCATGATTGTCCAATCCACATAGGATTGCTTTGATGATTAATGATAAAGGATTGTGATTGGGAGAACAACTTCCACTTGGTATGTTTTGGTAATCCCAGATAATGTTTGGTAATTATCTTAAAGCATAAGATCTGGGGTTAATTTGGGCTTTTTAGTACAAGGAGGGACAATGTGGGCCCAAAACTCAAGTCAATGGGGTTTAGTGAGTTTTTGGGCCTAGTGGAGCCAGTGGTATGATTCTCCAATCCCCATATGATTGATTTGATGAGTAATGGGAATGGATTGTGATTGGATATGTTTGGTAATGCTCAAAGCATGTTTGGTAATTACCGAAAACCATAATATCTGGGGTGAATTTGGGCTTTTTAGTACAAGGAGTGACAATGGGGACCCAAAACTCATGTCAATGGGGTTTGGTGAGGTATTGGGGCTAATGGACACAGTGGCATGATTGTCCAATTCACATATGATTGCTTTGATGAGTAATGATAAAGGATTGTGATTGGGAGAACAAATTCCACTTAGAAGGTTTGGTAATCCTAGATAATGTTTGGTAATTATCTTAAAGCATAAGATATGGGGTTAATTTGGGCTTTTTAGTACAAGGAGAGACAATGTGGGCCCAAAACTCAAGTCAATGGGATTTGGTGAGGTATTGGGCCTAATGGACCCAGTGCCATGATTGTCCAATCCCCATAGGATTGTTTTGATGAGTAATGGGAATGGATTGTTATTGGATAGGTTTGGTAATTCCCAAAGCATGTTTAGTAATTACCTAAAAGCATATGATCTGAGGTTAAATTTGGGCCTTTTAGTACAAGGAGGGACAATGGGGTCCCAAAACTCAAGTCAATGGGGTTTGGTGAGGTATTGGGCCTAATAATGGACCCAGTGGCATGATTGTCCAATCCCCATAGGATTGCTTTGATGAGTAATGGGAATGGATTATGATTGGATAAGTTTGGTAAAGCCCAAAATATGTTTGGTAATTATCTAAAAGCATATGATCTGGGGTTAATTTGAGATTTTTAGTATAAGGAGGGACAATGGTGGCCCAAAACTCAAGTCAATGGGGTTTGGTGATGTATTGGGCCTAATGTACCCAGTGGCATGATTGTCCAATCCCCATAGGATTGCTTTGATGAGTAGTGGGAATGGATTGTGATTGGATAGGTTTGGTAATGCCCAAAGCATGTTTGGTAATTTCCTAAAAGCATATGATATGGGGTTAATTTGGGCTTTTTAGTACAAGGAGGGACAATTGGGGCCCAAAACTCAAGTCAATGGGGTTTGGTGAGGTATTGAGCATAATGGACCCAGTGGCATGATTGTCCAATCCACATATGATTGTTTTGATGAGTAATGATAAAGGATTGTGATTGGGAGAACATCATCCACTTAGTAGGTTTGGTAATCCCCATAACATGTTTTGTAATTACCTTAAATCTTATGATCTGGGGTTAATTTGGGCTTTTTAGTACAAGGAGAGACAATGGGGGCCCAAAACTCAAGTCAACGGAGTTTGGTGAGGTATTGGGCCTAATGGACCCAATGGCATGATTGTCCAATCCCCATAGGATTGCTTTGATGAGTAACGAGAATGGATTGTGATTGGATAGGTTTGGTAATGCCCAAAACATGTTTGGTAATTACCTAAAAGCATATGATCTGGGGTTAATTTGGGCTTTTTAGTACAAGGAGGGACAATGGGGTCCCAAAACTCAAGTCAATGGGGTTTGGTGAGGTGGTGAGACGCGGTCGCACGCGCTACCAAAGATAAAAGTATAGTTTCCTTCTTTCCAATACAAGTGAATGTAAGTGGCAAGTAAGGTCGTATCCACAGAGAGTTGGGGACTAACTCGTGCTTATAATAAATCAAATGGGGGGTTTTGTAATTAAAGAAATAAATAACTAAAGAACAATCAAGAAGTAAGGTAATCAATAAGAGAAGAATCTTGAGTTCGGTTAATGGCCACTTCGATTCATACTATTGATCATCGGTTTCTCAGATATGTAACTTTACTCTTAATTACTGAAAGTTGGAAATCAAATTCCTTTCCCGCAAAAGAACCGTTAAACAATCATAATTTGATGATCATAAAACTTGAACTAATGATTAACCATATCTATTCAGAGATTAAATTCAAAACGATAGAACGCCAACGAACTAGGAATCAATGAGCCAATCAACAAATTGCTAGCACAATATATTCAAATTGGATATTATGATTTCCCTAGTGATCAATTAAAAATAAACAGATTCATTAATCAAACCCTAGGTTGCTACTCATGAAAGAAGATAGGTTGAATGTAAAAACTAGTAGTACTCCTAGCAATACATACAATAATCATAGATCAAAATCAAGAAATCACAATTATAATAAAGAAATAGTTAACAAAGAGAAACCTCACAATAATAGAACGAAGCTTGATTAACCGTTCTCAAGACTAGATCTAGGCTACGATCAACATGGCTTCCATCAAAGAAATCTTCAAAGTAATGATCTCAAAACTCAAAAGGGAAATTAGGGATTAGGGTTCTTCCTCTCTATTCTCTCTAATTAAGTTTGGGAATGCATAACATAAAACAAAACAATATTTTTCTAATATTAATAAAACCTCCGGAAGACCGAAAACATCCGAAGAAACATAACAGGGTCGAAGTGCGCGACCCGGGCATCTATGGCGCGCAAGTCGGGCCTTAGCTACTGCCAAACTCTTGCTTTTGCTCGATATGCGCGACCCGGGCACTTCTGGTGCGCGGCCCGGGCATCTGCTACTGCCTATCTTCTTTGTCTTCAGAAAACGCCCGAGGTGGGCTCTTCACCGCCCAGGGTGTGAATTTGGATGCATCAACCATATAACCTTTGACTTCAACGAACTTTGTGAGCTTTTTATGTTGAATGGATTGCAAACATGGGACGGAAATCCACCTGTAAATGATCATAAACATATAGAACCATAAAATGTCCTAAAATGTCCTCTAATACATCAAATTCATCATAACTCCCTCTTCTCCACACTAAAGTTTAGATGAGTAAAACTTTCCTTTTGAAGACTTAAACCTTAGTGAAATGGACTTTTCAACGCTCTATAATCGCACATAACTTGGTCACATCAAATACCCCCACACTTGAACTTTACTCGACCTCGAGTAAACTCAAAAGAAAGGTCAATGAGGCACCCCTTCTAAGTTATTGCTCACCTTTCACTACTCCCCTTATCTCTCCATCCTAGTGTATGATAAAGGTTGTTATTCCCTCCGAGTCGCTTAAAGCCAAGTCTAAGGGTAAGAGTTATCCCCACACTTGAGCTAAAAGCTCGCCTGAAATAATGTAAATAGCAATCTCACACTATGCTCAACACCAAGATAATAAAAATGTATGACTTTGAATCCCGAAAGATCTCAAAAGATTCAAAACCATTCTAATCTGCACAACACCATCACCATCCTCATGTTATGAAGTGATAAAAGCAAGTTCAAAGCCTGAAAAATCTCAAAGGACTCGAACTTGGACCATCTAAACACAATCACAACCTATTTGCCTCTAACTCCAAACACCAAGATGAAAAAGCTACCCGAGGCACTCCTTATATCACCAACCCTCCTTATGACACCAACTCCGGCAAATGATTTCAAAATTTCTCTCTTTTATATCTCATTTTGCCTAGGAGCCCTTTCAGGTTTTCATCCTAGCATCACACATTTTTTTTTCATTTATGAACTCACCATCTCACCCGCTCTAATTAGCCACTTTTTTGCATAAATTGCCCTTTCGGTTTTTCAACCTATCCGGGCCCCTATTTTTGTCTGAGTTTTCAACTCAGCGGGTTTTCGTATTTTTGAATTTTTTCATGTTTTTTTTAAATTTAAAATCAAGAAACAATATACAAGATATACACAGGAAAGTAAGCTATCCCTCCCCCACACTTGAAACATACATTGCCCTCAATGGAAGAAAGGACAAACACTAAATAAAAGGGAAAGGGAAAAACTTACAATATAGGACCTAGAAGGCCCTCCGGGATGTCGGCTAGACGATCCCCTCGCAGCTCGTCTGCGAGTCAACTCAGCATCGATCTCAGCACTGGGGTCAACATACCCCGTCCCATCAACAGTAGGTTGATACTGGGACACAAAGAAACTGTTCATGGCAGACATCATGGAGTGCATAGAATATACATTATCATCCAAGGTGTGGTACTGCTGCCTCAGCTCGTGAAGCTCCTGACCATAGTAGTCTAATCGACTAGTTACCATATCCTGAAAGGAATGAGGCATCTCAGCCCGTGCCTCACCCTCACCCATTTCCTGATGCTCACCCCCGGTCCCCTGATCCTCCTCACGGGCTGGTGCTGGAGCTGCGCCCCTAATCTGGTTGAACTCTTCCTCCACCCCCGGACGATAGATGTCATCGGGTGGAATAAAAAGATCAGCCTGCGAAGTATGCTCAGTGATGGCTAGACGGTTTTGTGGCAATGACATGTACCTCACCAAGTTAGAACCGTAAAGCCATACAAAATGATCCTTAGAGGGGGGGAACCATATCATGTAGGCTCTGCGGTATGAGTAAGAGAGTATTCAAAGGTATACTCACTCGCCTAGTTTTATGATGGTTCAGAGGGCGCATAATATCTTCTCCTTGTTCATCCACCGGTACTTCCTCCCCTACATAATGTGCTAGTTGAGTCACCATACCCCACATACTTATCTTCCCATTCTCCTTGCAACGCACCTCAAAACAACCATTTAACCAAATATCCAACCGGTCGGGCATCCTACACCTCCCGGTGTCATAGTCCATAAGCACTTGAGATCAAGCTTGGGAATAGCAGTAGGCTCCCCATGGCAAAATACCGTCATAGCTAGTAGACGGTGGACAAATCTAAGAGCGGGGTGGGGAATTTGGCTACTTTTGCATCTATGACCCCAAATGAGCCCACGTGTGATGTCTGACCAGAAAAGAGACTCATTGCACACACCGACCGTCATAAACCGATCATTCGCCTCATAGTTCCAACCAAAGGCAAGTTTTACCTCTTCATAGATCAATTGAAAATTCTTGCCATTTAGGGTGAAAATGATGGTGGGGCCTTCAGGACTATCCCTTTTCTCTAATGTAGAGAGAAACTCCAATGTGTATCTCTCATAAGTCGGTTTTTGTATCTTCATGAATCCATCTAAACCCACCTTGGCTAAGAGGAACTTAACAGGCTCAAATAGTCCTAGTTTGCGTAAGGTGCCGCAGCACACAAACTTAATCTCTTGAATTGTTCTTCCCGGTTTAGTCAATGTTTTCCACCTTTTGAGTTGAGTTGCATTTAGGTGAGTGAGACCCAGACAATCATTCCGAGCTCTCTTAGGTGCCATATCAGGGTTGTGGAGGCAAAGCAAGTTTTCACCAAAAACAACCAATCACACCAGCAAATAAAACCCAAACCTTAAACTTCACCACACCTTCTTTAACCTACACCACACTATCCTATCATACACCACAACACACACACCACAACTCCACCAAAGCACAAAATCCACACCAAATCACCAACAACCAACAAGTAACAAGCAATCACACCAAGAACATATATAATCACAACAAACAATCCAAAGATTAAGCTAGAATTGAAATTCAAGCAAAACCAAGAGGGGTGGATTGAAAGTTTACCAAATTCGTAGTTCAAAGTGTGGTTTCCATCAATGCAAACTCGAGTAAATCTTCAATGATGCTCCAAAACCCTTCTTATGTCTTCAATTGGTGCGAATTGATGAAGGTGAAAGAAACCCCCAAAAGTTAGGGTTTTTCGAAATTAAGGTGAAATCTCAGATTTTGTGGTGAAAGAGGAAGATGAAGGATGAAGATGATGATTTATGGTAGTGAGAGAGATGGAGAAGAGAGTGTGAGAATGATGAGAGAGTGGTGAGACCTAGAGGAATAGAGAGAGAGTCGAAAAGAGTAAGATAGAATGGTGTGAAAATATGAAAAAAAACGAAGGGCTGCTGTTTTCTACAGTCCAAAAAGCGCGACTCGGGCGCTTCAGATGTGCGAGTCGGGCATCTGCTGCTGGGACAGCTTCCAGGAATTCTCGAAGTGCGCGAGTCGGGCACAAAAGGGGGGTAGGCCGTGCATGAGCTGCTGTAACATCCATCTATTTAGCGCTAAATGTGCACCTCGTGCCCTTTCAGCGCCCATGCCGCGCACGAGGTTCTGCCTCCCTTTACATTTCTGTACAAAGCTCTTTTTTTTTTTCAAAAATCTTCCACTCCTTCCCTCCTTCTATACACCCTTCATTGCTAAGGATACTTGCAAAACACGATGCAAAGCACACCAAGCGTAAAATCCTAATAAAGAGAAAGAAAAACAAAATAAAAAAGAAAAGAAAGGGAAAAAGAAAGTAAGAAAGAGAGATATACAAGGCACGGGTTGCCTCCCGAGTAGCGTTAAGTTTAAATTCGTTAGCTCGACCTTTTGCTCATCAAAATCACTCATAGACCGGGTCCTCCAACTCTAGGTCCTTGGCCCCATCTGGTGTAAAACCTCCATGGTAGGGCTTCAGACGTTGCCCATTAACTTTGAAAATTTTGGAGGTCTCCTCACTTTGAATTTCTACCGCACCATGAGGGAATACCTTCACTACCACGAACGGACCTAGCCATTGAGAACGTAACTTTCCAGGGAACAAACGAAGGCGTGATTGATAGAGTAGGACACGTTGTCCAATCACAAACTCCTTCCGAATTATCAACTTATCATGCCATGCCTTTGTTTTTGCTTTATAAATCTCGACATTCTCATATGACTGTGGTATCCGATTTTTACTGTCTTAATTAACAGTCTGAATCCCACGAAAGTTTCTCATTGGACTATGAGTTTTAGAAAAATTTGAAGTCGCCACCCTATTTATATCTGAATAGGGATAAATTTATTTAATAAATTATTTTAAAATCAATTTCATGAAATATCATTTAAAACGATGATGACTTCATATGGATAAGGCTTTTTTGAAAATTGGTCTTTCATACCATGAGATAGGGTTCGGGGTTTAGGTTAAGAGGTGCGAACGTCTGGAACTCGTCTCCTCTTCCGTTCTACAGAACGGGCTCTTACTAAATACGTTATTTTCCATTTTAAAGTAATCATGGCTATTCAAAAGAAAGAAAATCACATAGTTTGCACATATACACATCGACCATTTTTATTTACGACCAATATATCATTTGTACATGGTAGGTTTGAGCACTGAAGTTACACTACGTACCAATCATTGCGGGATTGGAATCCACTCATGGATCAAAGCCATCGTAGTTCGATCTTATGTCTCGCCCTAAATGGCCAATTCCATTGGGGAAGAAAAGGAAATAGATTATGAATAACTCACCTTTAGAATTAAACAAATCTATTGGAAAATGAGGTAATCACTCCAATTAGTGATTGAAATGAGATTAAGATAATCACCTTAATTAGTGATTAAATATGAAGGATTAAGATAACCACCTAAATTAGTGATTAAAAATGGAGGTTAAGATAATCACCCTAGTTAGTGACTAAACTTAAGAGGAAAGATAATCCCCTTGATTAGTGATTAACAATGAAGGTTAGGAAGTAATCACCTTAATTGATGATTATTCAAGGTTTAAGATAATCACTCCAATTAGTGACTAAATGAGAAAGATAATCGTCCTAATTAACGATTATTAAGTTTTAATATAATCACTCTAATTAGTGATTAAAAAAGAAGAATAATCGTCCTAATTAACGACTATTGAGGTTTAAGATAATCACTCTAATTAGCGATTAAATAAAAAGAATAATGGTCTTAATTAACGATTATTATGGTTTAAGATAATCACTCTAATTAGTGATTAAATATGATGAAAGGTTAAACTAATCATCCTAATTAGTGATTGAATGAAAAGTTTGAGTTAACCGCTCTAATTAGCGATTAATCGAGGATTGAAATAACCACCTTAATTAGGGATTACGTTTATGATTTTCAAGAGGTCTTAGAAGTTTGCTTCCTAATTTGAAGGCTTTTGAGAAATAATCTTGATTGAAGATTATTAAGTCATTTAGAGAGAAATGATCAATTTGAGATCAAATTTGGAGATTGTGTTTGGCTAATTGGAATTTGGCCATTTAAAGCGAGACACGTGAAACGGCCTATAATCAATTCGGAGATCATAATTACCAATCTAATTATGTCAAATTATACATGATTGATCCATTTGAAAATGGAGAACTAATTTAAAATGTAAGATGGATCATCATACAATTTAACTTAGTTAGATTTGCAATTTTTCCTCTTAATTGAGATTGGGTCATTTAATTCATATATACTATGACATATTGGCCCAACATGCAAAATTTGTAACATTGGTTGCTCATTTTTATTAAAAAAGAGTTGTGGAATTATTTATGAAAATTATGCATAAACATTTCCATGTTTTTTATTAATGAGTGATGTAATAACTATTTACAAAAAAGTTATTATTACAACAAAATGTGCAAAATCTATGATCTATACAAATTAAAGTCTTCAATATTGATCTTCACCATGATGCTCCTTGATCTTCAACTCCTTGAATGGGCTTTGAAATTCATGTTTTTTTGTAAAAACTTGTGAAAAATTAGAGATTAATTAACCTCTTTGATTTTGATTTTTTATGACAATTTTTATTGATTTTTATTTACATGATGAAATGAGTCATTTTAAGAGAAACTTAAAATTTCATGATTTTTAATTAACATTTTCGTATCTAGAAAACAAATTTTTTTTTTAGGAAAGTTGAGTTAATCACTTTATTTCATTTTCCAGATTGCACTTTTGTTCTTGCACTGACTTATAAAAATCATAACTTTCTGTATAAAGCGTTAAATTGAGAATTTGATATACCTAAGGATAGATCAGTGAGTCTTTTATGAACATTCTAGACACTTTGAAGAACTAGACTGGAAATTTTCACTTGAATTGGACACTTTTAAGACCATTTTTTAATGGAAAAATTGACGCTATGGGGCTCAACTATCGGCCATTATCTTTTATAGGTACCAAGTTTTGATTATTCTGTGGAGGACCCAAGTATGACCTCTTGTATCTTTTATTGGGCCTAGATGACTTGTAACCGGTTGCAAGGGTTGAAATAAACACTTATGGGTCCCAATTTTTTTTTTTTTGTTTTGTTAATTATTGCATAACTTAATTTTGCAGTTAATCCAATTTTGTTAGACTTCCCTTTAAAGTTTAAACTGTTCTCCTATCTCCTTCGTATGTTTTGTCTTCTTCTCAACCATTAATTCTTGAAGTTAAGCTGCTGCCATTAATCTTCATACATTGCCATAGTTCACAGAGGAAGAGAAGCAAATTTCGTTGTTGACTCCTTGGCCAAACAAGGACTGAACAGGGGATCCAAATTTCTCTCACTTTTCTTGCTGTGCCTTTCCTTCCCAAGTAATGCTTTGCAAATCTGAACTTCGAAATCAGCAAACAAAACACAACATAACAAAGGTTCAATACCTTCAATTCAACTTATCCAACAAACAAATCTCTAACTCTTACGGTATACAATCGAATAACAGCACCAAAAACCAGCATATTTCGCTGCTGCTAGACTTCCAAAATTGAATTGAAATTAGAGAAGAATCGCAAATTAAATTCAAAAAAAAAATCACAAATGGGTAAAAAGATCTCAAAATTGAATTGAAATTAGAGAAGAATAATTTCGAATCTGAAAGAGATAGAGAAATGGAGGAAGTGAAGCGATGGGAGGAGAGAGTGGGGTAAAGAAAAGTGAATTTTCGCTGTTGCTAGGCTTCCATTGCTGCTTTTCCGCTTCCCTCTCTTCTTTGTTCATGGGCGCTGCCACCATGGCTTGGTGTTGCAGCTGCTGTGGTGGTTGTTGTTCGCCACCAGCGTCGTCTTCTGGAGTATCTGCGGTGCTGCTGGTGTTGCTTCCCGCAGCTCCTCCTTATTGTTATTAGTTGGTGCGTGGCTTTCAATTGAATTTGAATAAATGGGATTTATTGAATTTGAATTTTTTTTTGTGGGAAAATCTGGGTTTGAGATGAGAGAGAATAGGTGGGGGGTAGATTAATGGGTAAAGGATGAAGAAGAAGAAGGGTAGAGGAAGAAGAGGGGGGAAGCAAGTTAAAAAAAAAGGGTGGGGGTAGAGATTAGAGTCACGTGACCTTATTACCTGAAGTAGGAGGTTAAGTGACCTACTAGGTCCAAATAAAAATGAGTCAGGTAATAGTTAGGCTTGCCACTGGATTATTAATAGTTGGTACTTATTAAAGAGAAACACTCATAGTTGAGCCCCATAGCGTCAATTTTTCCTTTTTTTATTTATTTTCTTAACTGAAAAGAAAATCAGTTTTCTGGAATTAAGTGATTTACATGAATGGTTTTGTAAAAATGATGTAAAATTGTATAAAACTCATATGAACATGATTTTTATATTTTTGAAAAGCTACTGATGTTTTCTTCAAACTTGATGTTTTTTGTTTTATCTAAATAATTTTATTTTGAACTTTAATGATAGAACAAGCTTAGGTGGTACTGGACAAAATCAGTTTCGCACAACAAAGTTGTATGATTTTTAATTATTTACACAAAATTCGTTTTTTAGAAATTCTAAAGCCCAGTTGCTGGAAACATCTTGCACTTCATAGGAAAAATATTAATCCTACAAACTATTCTGATAATACAGACGAAAAATAAAATGTAGTACGAAATTAAAACTGATTTTCTTTTTTATGGAGATGTTTATGCACAACTTGTCTTGAATTTTTTTTATGAAAACATTTTGGTGATGAATAACAACTTGATTAAGGAAAATTACATAATCACATTGTTTCCTAAGAGTCACCCCATTAGAGGTGACTATTCTAGGTGGGGTGATTTATAGTTGGGAACCTATTAGGACTTCCACATACCCAAATCACTCCAAAGATTAAAAAAATGATAAGAAGAAACAAGGAGAAAGTTAGTAGATGATTAAGAAGATAATAAAACATAAACAAGAGTTTCCACTTTACCTTGCTAGCTCAATGATGCACTTCCTTTTTGCAAATTTTTCTACCTTTTTTGTGATTTTCTTAATTTCTAAGTGAGTTTCTAAATCCACTTAATTACTAACTTAAACTCTTTTTGTATTTTTTCTTCTTTTGATGAACTTCTTTTCTTACTAATTATCTTACTAACTTTTACTTTCTTTTCTTAAGTGTGATTTCTTTTGAGGAATGGAGTAGAGAAGATGAGAGAAGTAGTGAAATTAAGTTGAATTCTTTTCAACTTGTTTACTTACTAATTAAGACTTTTGCTTAGAGGGAAAGATTAAGGAGGAGAAGAGTAGTAGAGTAGTAGAGAAGATGAGAGTGAAGTTGAGTTGTGTTTTTCTCAACTTGGTTTTGAAGTAAAAAAAGGAGGGTATTTATAGAGAAATGAGGGAGGTGAACTAGGGTTTCAAAGAGGTAGAAAATCGATTTTTCACCTAAAAAAATTTGATTTTCTTGCATCCTTAATTACGCTAATGACATCACTCTAATGACCTCACCCTAATGACATAATCAAATCTCTTTGGAAACACAAATATTCTTATTCTTTTTGGATTTTCTCATAAATGAGGCAAAATCAGATTTTCAGAAAATATTCTTCCCTAAACATCCTAATACGTAAAAAAACAATGCATCGAAAAACGTGCAAAACAAAACTGATTAGGACGCTGCGCCAAAAGCAGGATCCTGCGCTAGGCACAGCGCCGTGCGCTAGGCGCAAGGCGCAAGGCTCTGCGTCTGGCGCAGAGAATGCTTGTGCGCTAGGCGCACAATCATGCGTCTAGCGCATGATTGTGTGCTTGGCGCACACTCGATTCTTCCGGAAAAAATCTGGGTCCCCCCCTCTTACACATGGGATTTGATTCTTATTCTCACATCTTTTCATGATTCTTATTCTCTAACTAATGGATAAAGGATGTGATTAATAGATAAAGAATATATTCTTATTCTTTATCAAATGGACAATGACTTGACCATCAAGAAAACTGATTACTACCGGTTTTGGGATACGATTAAAATCCCGACGCCTAATTACGACTCGTGTTTTTTTCGTTTTTTGAAAGACTCACTTAAGACAATTAACAAAAACTCGTCAAATTAATAAAGACGAGCATGATTATACTACGAATCGTTTTATTAAAACGGTGGTTGTAGTTATTGACTACGACTCACGGAAATTATGTTTCTAAGCCGAAACCGCACGACCAATACCAAAAATGGAAAACCATACGACGAAATGAAACTCGCGCTCCAGGGCGAAACACGCAAATGACAAGGTTTACCAAACACCAACCGATATGGGGACATACCAATGGGTGTTTTATAAGCCGTCCTATATGCCCACAAAGCATCGTCTAACCGCTTACTCCAATCCTTCCTATTAGGATTCATAGTTTTCTCAAGGATGGATTTGATTTCTCTATTGGATACCTCGGCTTGACCATTGGTTTGTGGGTGGTAGGCAGTGAACGTTTTGTGGGTGACTTGATTTCCTTAACAACGCTCCCATTTGTCCTATTACGTAAATGAGGGCCCTTATCACCGATTAAAGTTCTTGGGATGCCGAACCCGCAAAATATGTTAGTTTTCACAAAATCTACTACTACATGTGAGTCATCGGTTCTAAGTGGTTTTTGCTTCCACCCACTTAGAGACATAATCAACAGCAAGTAAGATATAAGTGAAACCAAAAGAATTGGAAAATGGTACCATGAAGTCTATGCCCCATACATCAAAAATTTCAACATAGAGCATAAAATTTTGGGCCATTTCATTCTTTTGAGATATGTTCCCGACTCTTTGGCACTTATCTCAAGATTAGAATTGAAAACTATCTTTGTTCAAACTAGGCCAAAAGAATCCACAGTCCAGAACTTTTCTAGCAGTTCTTCTTGCTCCAAAGTGACCTCCACAAGCATGTGCATGACAAAAAGTAAGTATAGAAGTTACCTCATCATTGGGAATGCATCTCCTGATCACCTGGTCGGCACAGTGCTTCCACAAATACGGTTCATCCCACACATAATGTTTTGCATCACTCTTGAGTTTGTTTCTTTGAGCCTTAGAGAATCCAGGGGGTACTCATTAGAGACAAGAAAGTTCACAATGTCGGCATACCACAGAAGCATGGTACTAATAGCAAGTAACCTCTCATCCGGAAACTCTGCTTGAATGCCCTCAGATGGTTGCGTTTCCACACTGGACTGTATCCTACTCAAGTGATCTGGTACCAAGTTCTCAATACCTTTCTTATCTTTAACCTCAATGTTAAACTCACTTAGTAGCAAAATCCACCGAATTAATCTTGGTTTGGCCTCCTTCTTCGTCATTAGATGACGAAGAGCTGCATGATCGGTGAATACTATCACTTTGGTGCCTAACAAATATGAGCGGAACTTCTCCAATGCAAAGACCACCGCTAACAACTCCTTTTTAGTGGTGGAGTAGTTATGCTGAGCCTCATTAAGAGTCATGGAGGCATAGTATATGACATAAGGCACTCTCCTCTCCCTTTGACCCAAGACCGCTCTGACGGTGTGATCGCTAGCATCACACATGATCTCAAAAGGTTGAGACCAATCTGGGGGTCGGATGATAGGTGCGAAAACGAGCATTTCCTTCAACACATCAAATGCCCTCCTACAATCTTCACTGAGCTTGAACTCAACATCCTTTTGCAAGAGAGTACACAAAGGTCTTTGAGATTTTAGAGAAGTCTTTGATGAACCTGCGGTAGAAACCTGCATGACCAAGAAAAGAACGAACTTCTCGAACATTAGTAGGGTAAGGCAAAGATTGTATAGTATCAATTTTCGCTTTATCAACTTCGATACCTTGGGTAGAGACAACATGTCCTAACACAATACCATGTTCCACCATGAAATGACATTTCTCGGAGTTAAGAACTAAGTTAGTATTAACACATCTTTTAAACACTAGAGTAAGATGAGCTAAACAATTATCGAAAGAATTTCCATGAACTGTAAAGTCATCCATAAAAACCTCAACAAAGTTCTCCACAAACTCCGAGAAAATACTGACCATGCACCTTTGAAAAGTGGCAGGGGCATTACAGAGCCTGAAAGGCATGCATCGATAAGCAAACGTACCAAAGGGGCACGTGAAGGTAGTCTTCTCTTGATCCTCGGCGCAATGGCCACCTGAAAATAACCCGAGTAGCCATCTAGAAAACAGTAAAAGGCATGACTAGCAAGTCTTTCCAACATTTGGTCAATAAATGGCAATAGAAAGTGATCTTTTCTAGTTACCGCATTCAATCTACGGTAGTCTATACAAACTCGCCACCCATTCTGAACTCGGGTGGGCACTAAGTCACCATCCTTATTAGCTATCACAGTTACCCTTGTCTTTTTCGGCACAACTTGAGTGGGACTAACCCACTTACTATCAGAGATGGGATAAATCATACCTGCCTGGAGAAGTTTTAAGATTTCCTTTTTGACCACCTTCATCATGGGTGGGTTCAACCTTCTCTAAGGCTGTCAAACTGGTTTAGCATCATCCTCCAACAGTATGCGATGCATGCATGTGGTGGGACTAATGCCTTTAATGTCAGCAATAGTCCAACCTATGGCTTCCTTGTGCTCCTGGAGAACCTCAAGTAACCTCCCTTCCTGATCCTTGGTGAGTTTATTTAATATTATGACCGGAAGTGTATTATCCGCACCAAGAAAAGAGTATTTCAGATTGTCAGGAAGGGGCTTCAACTCTACCTTCGGTGCCTGCAAAACAGAGGGTAACAACTTTTCTCCAGGGACGGTCAAAGGGATAGGTCCTATATGAGATAGGGTAACTGGTAATCGTTTGTGCACCTAGAGAGACTGAACCATTTCTTGTAAGTTAGTGCTCAACACATATTCCACATTATCTAGTTCAAAACCGTGCTCTAGAGCTACTTGCAGAGCATCATTACCATCAAGAGCAAAAACATCTTGTGTAACAGAATCAATGATATCAATAGCATAGCATGTGTGTTCTTCAGTCGGGAATTTCATGGAATCATAGATATTGTATTCTATCTTGGTTCCATCAAATTCCATAGTGAGTGATCCATTGTGAACATCAATTTTAGTCCTGACAGTTTCCAAAAAGGGTCGTCCTAAAAGGATAGGGGCGGCATGCTTATCATGGTCCATGTCTAAGACATAAAAATCAGCAGGAAAAATTAATTTATCAACTTTAACCAACACATCTTCTACTATACCTCGAGGATAAGTAGAAGATCTATCAGCTAATTGGATCACCACTCCAGTTTCAATTAACTTTCCTAATTTAAGAGACTCATACAATGAAAATGGAATCACATTGATAGAAGCTCATAGATCAAGCATAGCTTTTTGAAACGTAATATCCCCAATAACGCAAGGGATAGTAAACATGCCCGGATCGCTACACTTAGGTGGCAATTTGCCCCCAAAAACCACCGAGACATGTTCACTAACCTGTACTTTTTGTGCCCCCCTCAATCTTTGTTGTCTTTTAGCGGTACACATTTCTTTTAAAAATTTTGCATACCTTCGAATTTGTTTAACAACATTAAGAAGAGGGATATTTACCTCGCATTTACGAAAGGTTTCGTAAATGTCCTTGTCGGCCTCCTTTTTGCAGGTATCTTTCAACGCCGCAGGGAATGGTGGAGGTGGCTTGCTAGGTGACACAGATGGGGTTTTCACACTTGCTTCTTGGCATGGTGGCAATTGTCCGGTCTCAGACACCGGTTCCTCATGAACAATTTCACTCCCACCCGCTTTAGTGCTCTCTACTATCAACTCCTTCCCACTTCTCAAAGTGATGGCACTAGCATTGGCTCTCGGGTTGGGCTCGGTTTGCGATGGCAGTTTTACTGAATCCCGAGCCTCTAATCTATTCACTGCACATGAAACCTAGCTCATCTGCTTCTCTAAATTTTTGATACTAGAGCGGGTCTCCTCTTGAAACTGTACCATGTTACCTTGCATGTTGGTCACATTCTTGGTTAAGGCATTGAGCATATCTTCTATAGACATTGTAGAACTTTGCCTCATACCCGAATTCTGACCCTGATTAGCATTTTGCATTGGAGGTGGTCGCACATAAGGTTGTGCTTGATGGTATTGCTGCGTTGGATGGGTGTCGTGATCATTACCATACCTCAACCTCGGATTATCTCTCCAATCAGGATTGTATGTGTTGGAATAAGGGTCATACCTCCTTTGATTCCCTGAACCTTGAAAACCAAGAGCTTTCACCTCCTCACTTTGTTCCTCTTGTAGTTGAGGACAATAATCAGCAGGGTGATCCGAAGCACAGATATCACATGCCTTCACTTGTTGTGGACTTTTCTTGACAGCAAGATCCCTCACCAATGAAGTGAGAGCTTGAACCTGCTCCTCTAGTCTAGAGGCTTGAGCACTAGACCTGCTCACATTCGCCTTCCGGTTGGTGGATCTCTTACTAAAATGCCGGGAGCCTTCAGACAACTCCTCTATCAAGGCCCGAGCGTTTTCCGGGGTTTTATTGATAATGGATCCACCACTGGCAGCATTTACCATTTCGATATCCTCATCCGAGAGCCCATTATAAAAGTATAAGATGAGGTCTTGTTCACTTTGTGCCCATGATAAGGACAAGCGGCACACAACCGTTTGAACCGTTCCCAATACTCATGAGAGGCTCATCCTATTTCTGCTCAATGTTGCTTATCTCCTTCTTCAAAGTAGATGATTTAGAAGCGGGAAAATATTTGTCCATAAAATGCCGCTTCATGTCTGCCCATGTGGATATGCAACCCGGTGGAAGATAGTAGAGCCAATCATTAGCTGCATCTTTTAGAGAAAAGGGAAATGCTCTCAGTTTGACTTGCTCTTCAGTAGCCGTGCTCGGCTTCATGCTAGTGCACACCACATGGAACTCAGATAAAAACTTATTAGGGTCTTCCCCATTGAGCCCATGAAAAGATGGTAACAGATGAATGAGCCCTGACTTGAGCTCAAATGTAGTACCTTCCTCCGGTGTTGGGAAAGAGATACATAGTGGTTGCTGATCGAGATTAGGAGCGGTGAGCTCCCTCAGAGTACGAGTCTCAACTCGCGGTGGCATTTCTTCCTCAAAGTTCAAAGCAAATGGAAGTTCTCGAAAATTTGCTCGTAATTCTCTCCTTGACCTGAAAAGATTCAATTCAAGTTCTGGATCGTACTGCAATTGATCTTGTTTAGTGGTACGAGTATCAACCATGTACTAAAAAAAATAATACGAAATGTAAAGAACTATCTAAAATAAACACGTTTTAGTAATTGCCAAGTCCCCGGCAACAACGCCAAAATTTGGTGAGACGTGGTCGTACGCGCTACCAATGATAAAAGTATATTTTCCTTCTTTCCAATACAAGTGAATGTAAGTGGCAAGTAGGGTCGTATCCACAGAGACTTGGGGACTAACTCGTGCTTATAATAGATCAAATGGGGGTTTTGTAATTAAAGAAATGAATAACTAAAATATAAATAACTAAAGAACAATAAATAAGTAAGGTAATCAATAAGAGAAGAATCTTGAGTTCGGTTAATGGGCCACTTCGATTCATACTATTGATCATCGATTTCTCAAATATGTAACTTTACTCTTAATTACTCAAAGTTGGAAATCAAATTCCTTTCCCGCAAAAGAACCGTTAAACAATCATAATCTGATGATCATAAAACTTAAACTAACGATTAACCTAATCTATTCAGAGATTAAATTCAAAACGATAGAATGTCAACGAACTAGGAATCAATGAGCCAATCAACAAATTGCTAGCACAAAATATTCAAATTGTAAATTATGATTTACCTAGTGATCAATCAAGAATAAACAAATTCATTAATCAAACCCTAGGTTGCTACTCATGAAAGAAGAACAGATGAAACGACATCAATTCAAAATCCTAGTAAAAGATAGGTTAAATGTAATAACTAGTAGTACTCTTAGGAATACATACAATAATCATAGATCAAAATCAAGAAATCACAATTATAATAAAGAAATAGTAAAGAGAAACCTCAAAATAATAATACGAAGCTTGATTAACCATTCTCAAGACTAGATTTAGGCTACGATCAACATGGCCTCCATCAAAGAAATCTTCAAAGTAATGATCTCAAAACTTAAAAGGGAAATTAGGGATTAGGGTTCTTCCTCTCTAATTAAGTGCGGAAATGCATAACATAAAACAAAACAATGTTTTTCTAATATTAATAAAACCTTTGGAAGGCACGAAAAAATCCGACGAAACATAACGGGGTCGAAGTGCGCGACCCGGGCATCTATGGCGCGCGAGTCGGGCCTTTGCTGCTGCCAAACTCTTGCTTTTGTTCGATATGCGCGACCCGGGCACTTATGGTGCACGGCCCGGGCATCTGCTACTTCCTATCTTCTTTGTCTTTGGAAAACACCCGAGGTTGGCTCTTCACCGCCCAGGGTGGGCAATCACTGCTGTAGCAACACTAAGAGGGTGAACTTGGATGCATCAACCATATAACCTTTGACTTCAACGAACTTTGTGAGCTTTTTTATGTTGAATGGATCGCAAACATGGGACGGAAATCCACCTGTAAATGATCATAAACATATAGAACCATAAAATGTCCTTAAATCTCCTCTAAAAAACATCAAATTCATCATAACTCCCTCTTCTCCACACTAAGGTTTAGATGAGTAAAACTCTCCTTCTTAAGACCTAAACCTTAGTGAAATGGACTTCTCAACGCTTTATAATCGCACATAACTTGGTCACATCATGAGGTATTGGGCCTAATGAACCCAGTGGCATGATTGTCCAATCCACATAGGATTGCTTTGATGAGTAATGATAAAGGATTGTGATTGGGAGAACATCCTCCACTTAGTTGGTTTGGTAATCCCCAAAACATGTTTGCTAATTACCTTAAAGCATATGATCTGGGGTTAATTTGGGTTTTTTAGTACAAGGAGAGACAATGGGGCCCAAAACTCAAGTCAATGGGGTTTGGTGAGGTACTGGGCCTAATGGACCCAGTGGCATGATTGTCCAATCCACATAGGATTGCTTTGATGAGTAATGGGAATGGATTGTGATTGGATAGGTTTGGTAATGCTCAAAACATGATTGGTAATTACCTAAAAACATATGATCTGTGGTTAATTTAACCTTTTTAGTACGAGGGACAATGGGGGCCCAAAACTCAACTCAATGGGGTTTGGTGAGGCATTGGGCCTAATGGCCCAGTGGCATGATTGTCCAATCCCCATAGCATTGCTTTGATGAGTAATGGGAATGCATTGTTATTGGATAGGTTTGGTAATGCTCAAAGCATGTTTGGTAAATTCCTAAAATCAAATGATCTGGTGTTAATTTGGGTTTTTTAGTACAAGGAGGGATAATGGGGGCCCATAACTCAAGTCAATGGCGTTTGGTGAGTTATTGGGCCTAATGGACCCAGTGGCATGATTGTTCAATCCCCATAGGATTTCTTTGATGAGTAATGGGAATGGATTGTGATTGGATAGTTTTGGTAAAGCCCCAAAACATATTTGGTAATTACCTAAAAGCATATGATGCGGGGTAAATTTGGGCTTTTTAGTACAAGGAAGGACAATGGGGGCCCAAAACTCAAGTCAACGGGGTTTGGTGAGGTATTGCGCCTAATGGACCTAGTGGCATGATTGTCCAATCCCCATAGGATTGCTTTGATAAGTAATGGGAATGGATTGTGATTGGATAGGTTAGGTAATGCCCAAAGCATGTTTGGTAATTACCTAAAAGCATATGATATGGGGTTAATTTGGGCTTTTAGTACAAGGAGGGACAATGGGGACCCAAAGCGGAAGTCGATGGGGTTTGGTGAGGTATTGGGCCTAATGGACCCAGTGGCATGATTGTCCAATTCCCATAAGATTGCTTTGATGAGTAATGGGAATTGGTTGTGATTGGATAGGTTTGGTAAAGCCCAAAACAATCTTGGTAATTACCTAAAAGCATATGATATGGGGTTAATTTGGGCTTTTTAGTACAAGGAGAGACAATGGAGGCCCACAACTCAAGTCGATGGGGTTTGGTGAGGTATTGGGCCTAATGGACCCGATGGCATGATTGTCCAATCTACATAGGATTGCTTTGATGAGTAATGATAAAGGATTGTGATTGGGGAGAACATCCTCCACTTAGAAGGTTTGGTAATCCCCAAAACATGTTTGGTAATTACCTTAAAGCATATGATTTGGGGTTAATTTGGGGTTTTTAGTACAAGGAGGGACAATGGGGGACCAAAACTCAAGTCAATGGGGTTTGGTGAGGTATTGGGCCTAATGGACCCAGTATTGCAAATCAAGTAGACCATTTGTCTACAAAACTAGACTCTTTCAAAAAGCGGGACCACTGGAATACTTTATATTCTCAATCAAGCTCTTGAAATTTCCTAATGATGTCTCTCAACCTCATTTCAAACCATAAAATCTTCCTTATTCGGTTGCCACTAACATAGCTCGTACTTCTCATACGCAAGATGAAATTCTTGCTAAAATTTCACATAGTCTTTCTCAACTATCTTCTTCCTCTGCTCCCTAGCAGATTTCCACTATTCATAGGGAATTCTCAAAGAATTGGCTCAGATGAATCTGATTACGAAGATTACGAAGGAGATCTTATCGCCAATCCGGAATGTCAATTTGATAATAATCTAGAACAGATTGATAAGATTAAAAGCTCTTGGAAAAATACTTCCACCGGGAATTACTATCCAAGGCCTACTCCTCCTGATATTCAATATGAAGAACGATCTAAGTTCCATTCAAATCAGTACCAAGCTTATACTATTCATGAATGGAATATAGATGGTAAATATGAGTATGAAATACTCAATACTCTTCAAGAAATGGGAATGGCAAAGTCGCCTATAAAAGAAGGGAAAGCAATGAGCAAGTCATCTTTGGGATGCTTATTGCGGGATTTACGGACAACTAAAGAATTGGTTGGATAATTCATTAACCCTCCAAGATCGGATAAACATTCTCCATCATACGGTCACCATGGAAGATGACATGGGAGTTTCTTTTACGGTTCAGTTGCTTTGACTTCCTAATTCTTACTATTGGTATGTACTTCGTGGGAAATCCACGTGAAGAATTATACTTGCTCAAAAAATAGTTTTAACAAATCTTAGATGTCCAACGTTAAGTGATTATCGTTGGTATAGAGATATGTTTTTAACATATGTTTTAAGAAGAAGTGAGCGTAATGAGTCATTTTGGAAAGAAAAATTTATTTCGAGTCTTCCAAACTGTTTGCTCAAAGAATATTTCGAAAAATTGAGAATCGGTAGGATCAGAAGAAATCCCATTCAAAACTCTTACTTATGGTCAATTATTTGCCTATGTAAAAAATGAAGGACTTTCTTTATGTGAAGAACTCAAATTACAAGCTAAATATACTTCTAAGAAAAAACAATCTAGAAAAGAATTAGGTTGTTTTTGTGAAGCTTTTGGTATCGGAAAAATTCAAGCTCCCCTCCTCTAAAAGGAAAAGGGAATTTAAAAAATCAAAAAAGAAATATTTTTCAAGAAAGGAAAAGAATTTTTCAAATCATCCTCCTTATTATAAACGGAGAAGGCATCCTAAAAGTAAATTTTCCGAGAAAGGATAAATTTTCCCAAAAAGAAATTATTTGTTATTCGTGTGGCAAGCCTGGCCCAGAAGGCGGATAAGTGTACTACCAAAAGAAGATCAATGAATTATTTCAGGATAATTCGATCTTTGTGAGAAACTTTCTAGAATACTTCTCAATTCGTCACCATCTTCATCGAAAAAGATGATGATGATTTCCTTCATCAAATTAATCATGAAGACTCGATTACGGAAATTCGAATCCTCTACACCTTTTATTCAATTTTTGAATGTCATCTCGATAATAAAGAAGATGATAAGCAATTCCTTTTTGATTCTAATAGATAGAGTTCAAGACCACCGAGATTAAAAAAGACGCCTTATTACGTTTTAAATCTTTGGTCCTGAAGAAACTCCTGGTTCAAGCTCTCAAATTCCTTTAACTGGGCCTTTTAGTATTTCAAAACTTTTTGAAAAATATCCTTCAACGATTCCGGGGAAAATCAAATTTTCCCCTAGAATCTAGATCCTCTCAACCAATCTAATGCAACAAGAGATAAATTCTCTTAAAGCACAAGTCTCGGAAATTCAAAAGAATCTTCGGTCTCTACAATTGAAAGATTTAGAGATTGAAACTGAGACTCTCTCTCATAGAAAATCCTCGGAAGGATTCTCATAAGAAAATTCTCCTTCTACCTAAAAAACGGTCGATTTTTGTTCAACGGAGTCAATAAAATCAATTTTCAAAAATGGTATGTTCTAGTTACCTTAAAGGTTAAGGACTTTTATGCAAACTATCTTGCCCTAGTAGATAGTGGTGCGGATCAAAATTGTATCAAAAGAGCGGATTTGGTTCCTTCAAAATTTTACGAAAATACTAAGACCCAATTATATGGGGCTAAAGGGTCTCCTCTTCAAATTCAACATAAAATTTCAAAAGCTTATATTGTGAATGATAAATACTCCGTCAAAAATAATTTTTACGGTAGTTAAGGACATCAAGGAAGAAATTATCCTTGGAACGCCTTTTCTAACCCAAATCTACCCGTTTTACGTTGATCATGAAGGAGTTCATACATAAATTTTGGAAAAACAATTTCCTTTAAATTTCTTTGTCCTATTTTACAAAGGATATTTCCTTACTACGGTCTTCATCGGTTTATCAACAAATAAACTCAATTCATTACAAAAGACATCAGATTTCTATTTTAAAAAATGATATTTCCTTTCATAAAATTGAAGAACAATTACAAGATCCTTCTATTAAAAAGAAAATTGTTGATTTAGAAACTGTTTTTATAAAAAAAGTCTGTTCGAGATATTCCAAATGCTTTTGGGATAGGAAAAAGCATATGGTGACACTTCCTTATGAACCGAGGCTTCTCGATAATAATATTCCTACCAAAGCAAGACCCATTCAAATGAATTATGAGCTCTTAGAATTCTGCAAAAAAGAAATACAATCTCTCCTCGATAAAAAGCTAATAAGATCCTCCAAATCTCCTTGGAGTTGTGCAGCTTTTTATGTCATGAACCAAGCTGAGAAGGAACGAGGAGTTCCTCGTCTTGTCATTAATTATAAGCCTCTTAATAAGGTTCTTCAATGGATAAGATATCCTATTCCTAACAAAAGAGATTTACTCAAAAGACTTTACGATTCGAAAATATTTTCAAAATTTGACATGAAATGCGGATTCGGTAAATCCAAATTGCCAAAGAAGATAGGTATAAGACGACATTTACAAGTTCCATTTGGTCACTATGAATGGAATGTAATGCCTTTTGGTCTCAAGAACGCTCCCTCGGAATTTCAAACGTTATGAATGATATTTTAAATCCTTATTCATCTTTTTCAATTGTTTATATTGATGACGTTCTCATATTTTCTAAAAGTTTAGATCAGCATTTCAAACATCTCCATACATTTCTTCATGTCATCGAAAAAAATGGATTAGTTGTCTCTGCATCCAAGATGAAACTTTTTCAAACAAAAATAAGGTTTCTTAGACATGATATTCATCATGGAACAATTAAGCCTATTGATAGGGCTATTAAATTTTTGACAAGTTCCCCTGATGAAATCGGGGATAAGACTCAATTACAAAGGTTTCTTGGTTGTCTTAATTATGTTTGAGACTTTTTTCCCAAATTAAGACAAACATGTATGCCTTTATTTCAAATATTACAAAAGAATCCTGCTGCATGTCCGAAAAGCATACTCATATTGTTCGACTATTAAAAGAAAAGGTCGGAGTCTCTTTCTTGTCTAGGCATTCCAAATCTGATGCATTCATGATAGTAGAAACAGATGCCTTTGATATAGGTTATGGAGGTATTCTCAAACAAAAGATAGAAAAGAAAGAACAATTAGTTAGATTTCATTCGGTGTGCGGCTCGGACCACAAAAATTATTCTACGTTAGAAAAGAAATTCTATCGATAGTTTTGTGTATTTCAAAATTTCAAGATGACCTTTACAATAAAAAATTCCTTTTACGTGTTGATTGCAAATCAGCAAAGAAGTTTTGAAAAAGATGTTCAAAATTTGGTTCATAAACAACAGTTTGCTAGATGGCAGGCTATTTTAGCAGCTTTTGACTTTGACATTCAATTTATCAATGGAGATAAAAATTCCCTTCCCGATTTCCTTACGGAGAATTTTTGCGGGGAAAGCATGACCTCCAAAGGTCTCGAGAAGACACAAAAGAATTCAAAAGGTATCGGTCGGTGATGACTATGAAATGAAGATTGAACCTCTGGAAACCCTTTCTGATCATACAAATTCAAATAGATTTGAATTCCCTCAATTATCCTATGCACAAACCATTCAAAAAGAAACCATTCCTTTAAATCCACAAAACCCATCTTCCTCTTCAAATAATCAAAAAACGGAGGCACGTTCGGCCTATTTTACAAAAACTCATTTCGAGACTTTATTCCTAAGCGCTTTCAAAGATTTTCAGCCACTCTAAACTATTCAAAAACTAAATCGCAATACTTTCCCGGGAAGGTTGCAAATGGTTCCCCGACACTCTGCCCAAGAATCAAAGATTCTATGATTTTATTCTTGTCGATTCAAATTCAAGCGAGATCAAGCATGAAAGGATCAATCGGTAAGATTGTTTACTCAAAATGCATCATCAAGAAGGTGATTACATCTAAATAATGGACATCACCTTATGCCGAAAAAACCTTCACCAAAAGATTTGTTCCCCGAACCTACTCATACTTTGACTACAAAATGGCTGGTATAGATCCTTTTTACTACAAGCCTTTGATCATTCATGGTTTTTTACTTTCAATAAATCTTGTCCAAAAGAATTCCCAACTTGGTTTTATCATTGGTGGTATTTGTTTTGGTCCAACCACGGATATTTACCCTCGAAACATGTTCGATGGATTCAAAGCCTTTATCACCAATTCAAAAGGTGAACTTTATACAAGGCGG
Organism: Beta corolliflora; assembly: GCA_947648045.1. Classification (NCBI taxonomy): domain Eukaryota; kingdom Viridiplantae; phylum Streptophyta; class Magnoliopsida; order Caryophyllales; family Amaranthaceae; genus Beta; species Beta corolliflora. The sequence goes on from CANSZD010002960.1 coordinate 85,647, forward strand.
GTTATTTTTCATGCTGAATTCAAGATCCCATGGATCTTATGTTGGTGTTATACACTCAAACAAGTTCTTCCTTCTCCTTACCCACTCTCATTGGTTCGAGAATTCAAGATCGAATGGTGGGATAGATTCTCTACTGAAATACGTTATGTAGATAATGTTCGTAATTTTATTCAATATGGGAAAAAGGTCGAATGGTCATTCAAGAATTCTTCCCTCTAAAGCATTCCATGGCTTCTTCCTCAAAGGATAAACCACTTGATCAAACCGGGAGCATCGAAGCTCTTGCCTTATTGAGTCCGGGAGAAAAACAATTATTAGAAGACTCCAATGATTCGATAGTGATTCAAAATGCGGGTCGACTTTTGGGATCCCCATGGGGAGTCCGTTTTCTCAAGATCCCTTTGAATATATGTAAAAAAAAAAAAAAAAAAAGTCCCGCTAACAATTATTTTTCCTAGGCAAAAATTAGGGACACTTTTCTAATTTTTATTTTATGCGGTATTCAAATTCGGGTTAAATCCGAGCGAGTCCAAAAATTCACTATTTGGTTCAAGATTTTAAATTAATTCCAAAATACGACGGATGACTCATCAAAAGTTTATTGTCTTCATATACAGACATACTTTGTTCGTTGTAAAAGCAAAAGCTCGGGAAAAAGTTACTTTTCAAAAGCTACGACTCTTATCTCTCAGCCTAAAGACAAGCATCTCAAAGCGCGGTCTCAATTTAAAGATTTCAACACCTGGCATCATCAAATGTATTCATAATTGTACTCTTTACTTTTCATTTCCCGTATATAAGTCTCATCCCCGCCATTGTTTAAGGCGGATCGAATATTAGCAACCACTCTTGTAATCACAAAAATACTCTCCCTCACTAAAAATCGTTCTTTAGTTTTTATTTTTTGAAGTTATCTCGGATTCAAAACTTTGTAAGTTTTAATATCAATACGATTCAAGTTATTCAAATTTTGTTCTCTTTATTTTAATTTTTTTTTTCTTTTCTTCAGTTTGTCAGTCAATTGTTGGTATCAGAGCCAAGTTACTTAGTGTCCATAATACTTAGATTATTTTCGAGTTAAGTGTTGGTAAGGTGTTGAGTCGACTGTTAAGTCCATTTGGTAAGCGATGCATTAGGTGTTCCCCGGTAGGTGGTCCCACTTATTCCCATTTAAATGCGGAAGGTATTCTACCTTATTATGTTCATTTAGTTTCATGGCTAAGCGGTTAAGAAGAGCATTCTCGATTGGTAATAGTAGTTATAATGATACTAATTGTGTTCAAGTCAAGAAGTTCATGTTCAGTAGATTTCTCAAAGTGGAACATTCCTAAAGAAAACCCTAGTTTCATTTATCATATAGGTCGGTTTAGAATTCAAAATTGCATTCTCCATAAGGACTCATGAAGAAACTAGAAGCATTCAAAAGGACACAGAGATAATTCATCTTCTTTCTCATGCTAGCATAAAAAATTATATTCAAAACATGTATAGATATATTCATTTTGGTTTAGTCCAGGTTACAGTCAAACCTTTAGTTCATAAAGGAGTTGATTGCCCTATATTCCTTGCTTTAAGGGATAATTGACTAAATACTTATAAAGATTCTTTATTAGCTATTGTTCGGACGAATGTTTGCAATGGTCCCATTTATTTCAATTGTTATCCAGTTTTTACAATCGATCTTTTAGATCCTTTAATTCAAGAATCGTTGATCTTTTGGATTTTCATGTGTCTACAAAATAAATTCAAAGATTTTGCAAGAAATTTAGCAATAGTTTTTAGAGTTTACTTTCGACTTATGTCTTCCACTTTGTGAATCCTAAATTCATTCATTAACCTTCTTCTAAAGAAGAAACGGTTTTCCTAGAAGTTCATGCGAGGATACAAAATCTCTTGTTACTACGGCAAAGAGATTACCTTGGGATAAGATTACCATTCTTCGATGAGCTAAGGATCCCAAATCCTATGCCACCTCCAAATGTCGTTCAAAAGATCTTGATGACATCATAGAAGACGAAAAGAATGTTCTTATGAGATTTAGCTCTTTTCGTGAAGAATCCTCTTCCTCCTATTCTTCACAAAAATTTTCAAATCCCGGAAGATCATTTTCTTATTCCAAGTCGAGATATTTCAGATAAACATTTCAAAGTTAATTTCAAGACTCCTATTCCTACTTACGAAGAAGTTCATTCTTCACCTCCACGAGTCCCCAGCTGACCTCTCAAATGCGGGATTTTAGTTCTATAAACACAATTCAAGATGAGAAATTTGAAATCAACAAAGATTATCTTCGCGATGATTTCAATTCTTCTCAAAATTCTCAAATTAGAACATGGTTTTTAGCTTTCGATGAACATTTCCAAGACCTCAATAAGAGTAGAATGGTATAGTGACATGAACAGGGATGCATGTTAATATCCCATTCTTTACATGGTTTTCATTATTTGTCAAAAGAAAGGGATAGACTATCCCTTTGACTCTTCTTCCATACAAGTTCAAAGTCGACTTCGTCAAAGCCGGAATTTATCGATGGTCGAGTGGTAAATTCGGTTCATCCTCCTTTGGCTCCCTTTGAAATTAAAGGAAGGAGAAAAGGAAATGATTGCGTCTCCTTTTAAAACGGGAAGACAAGATCATGGGAAAGATACGGTAATTGTTGAAGATGTCTTGAAGGTATATCACAAAAATACTCTCAGTCACTAAAATCTCCTTCTTTAGTTTTATTTTATGAAGTTATCTCAGATTCAAAACTTTGTAAGTTTTAATATCAATACGATTCAAGTTATTCAAATTTTGTTCTCTTTATTTTAATTTTTTTTTCTTTTCTTAAGTTTGTCGGTCAATTTTTGGTATTAGAGCCATGTTACTTAGTGTCCATAATAATTAGATTATTTTCGAGTTAAGTGTTGGTAAGGTGTTGGTCGACTGTTAAGTCAGTTGGTAAGCCGTCGTTAGGTGTTCCGGTAGGTGGTCCCCATTGTTCCCATTTAAATATGAAGGTATTCTACCTTATTATGTTCATTTAGTTTCATGACTAATTGATTAAGAAGAGCATTCTCGAGTTGGTAATAGTAGTTATAATGATACTAACATTGTTAAAAGTCGAGAAGTTCATGTTCAGTAGATTTCTCAAGCTGGAACATTCCTAAAAGAAAACCCTAGTTTCATTTATCATATAGGTCCGTTAGAATTCAAAAATCGCATTCTCCATAAGGACTCATGAAGAAACTAGAAGCATTCAAAAGGACACGAGAGACAATTCATCTTCTTTCTCATGTTAGCATAAAAAATTATACGGTTTTTCACCATATACCCTGACTAATTTTTTTTTGCACCGTATACCCTCGCAACTTTCGAAATTCACCATATACCCCCACGTTTCAAAAAATACATCAACATGCCCTTATGACTAACGGAGTCTAACACGGTTAGTCATTATGCCCTAATCCCCCTACAACCTAATCGACTAACCTAAACTAAACTAAACCTAACTCCAACCCTAACTCTAATCTAATACCATAACCCTCACCCTAGCCACCCACCCACCACTCCCCACCCCACCCGACCCAATTCCCCACCACCCTCCCCAGCTCCACCCCTTTCCCCACCACGCAACCACCGTCCCTCCCCCTCCGCTTTCCCCCCCACCCGCAGCCCCACTCCCTTGCGGTCGCCCAACCCTCCTCCCCTCCCGTTCCCGCAGCAACCCCTCCCCCTCCCTTTCCCCGCAACCGCCGGAACCCCTCCCCTCCCCTGAAAAAAAAAAAAAAAATTCGAAAAAAAAATCCTTTTCTCACGCACTTTTTGTTCTCCCGTACTCGGGTTCATTGATTTTATTGTTGCTCCACAGACGAACACCGATGGGATGCCCCCTTGGCTGAGATCGGCGATCCCCTCCCACATCTCCCTCCTCTTCGAAAACAGAGGTAGGTGAGTGAAACGGAGGAGAGGCTGCGAAAAACATAGGTGCGTTTTCGGCGAAACGAGGAGAGAGAATCCGGTAGGGGTGGGGTGCGAAATCCGGCGGTGGTGGGGTGCGAGATTCCGGTGGGGTGGTGGGGAGTCACGAATGCGAAAATCCAGGTGGGGTGGGGGTCAAAGTGCGAAAATCCCGGTATGGGTGGGGTGGGGAGCGGGGTAGGGGTGGGGGGAGGGACTGGCGAGGTCTCGGGGTGGGGGGGGCGAGGTTGCGGGGGTGGGGGTGGTGGGGTGGCGAGGTTGCGGGGGGCGTGGGGGTGGTGGGGAGGTGGGTAGTGGGGTGGGGTTGTTGTGGGTGGTGGGTTGGTGGACTTTTAGGGTTTTGTTATTGTTTTTTGGGTTATTTAGGGTTTAGGGTTATTTAGGTTTTAGAGTAGTTAATTAGGATTAGGAGAAGATTGGGGCCTAATGACTAACGGAAGTCTAACACCGTTAGTCATTAAGGGTAAGTTGATGTATTTTTCGAAAAGTGAGGGGTATATGGTGAATTTGAAAAGTTGAAAGGGTATATGGTGCAAAAAAAATTTGTCGGGGGTATATGGTAAAAAAACCGAAAATTATATTCAAAACAAGTATAGATATATTCATTTTGGTTTAGTCCAGGTTGCAGTCAAACCTTTAGTTCATAAAGGAGTTGATTGCCCTATATTCCTTGCTTTAAGGGATAATAGACTAAATACTTATAAAGATTCTTTATTAGCTATTGTTCGGACGAATGTTTGCAATGGTCCCATTTATTTCAATTGTTATCCAGTTTTACAATCGATCTTTTAGATCCTTTAATTCAAGAATCGTTGATCTTTGGATTTTTCATGTTCCAGCAAAATAAATTCAAAGATTTTGCAAGAAATTTTGCAATATTTTTAGAGTTTACTTTTGACTTATGTCTTCCCTTTGTGAATCCTAAATTCATTCATGAACCATCTTCTAAAGAAGAAACAATTTTCCTAGAAGTTCATGCCAAGGATACAAAGTCTCTTGTTACTACGGCAAAAGAGATTACCTTGGGATAAGATTACCATTCTGATTAGCTAAGGATCCCAAATCCTATGCCACCTCCAAATGTCGTTCAAAAGATCTTGATGACATCATAGAAGACGAAAAGAATGTTCTTATGAGGAGTTAGCTCTTTTCGTGAAGAATCCTCTTCCTCTTATTCTTCACAAAAATTTTCAAATCCCAGAAGATCATTTTCTTATTCCAAGTCCGATATTTCCAGATAAACATTTCAAAGTTAATTTCAAGACTCTTATTCCTACTTACGAAGAAGTTCATTCTTCACCTCCACAGTCCCCAACAGCCTCTCAAATGCAGGATTTTAGTTCTATAAACACAATTTAAGATGAGAAATTTGAAATCAACAAAGATTATCTTCGCGATGATTTCAATTCTTCTCAAAATTCTCAAATTAGAACATCGTATTTAGCTTTCGATGAACATTTCAAGACCTCGATAAGAGTAGAATGGTATAGTGACATGAACAAGATGCATGTTAATATCCCATTCTTTACATGGTTTTCATTATTTTGTCAAAAGAAAGGGATAGAAAATCCCTTTGACTCTTCTTCCATACATGTTCAAAGTCAACTTCGTCAAAACTGGAATTTATTTGATGGTCGAGTGGTAGATTCGGTTCATCCTCCTTTGGCTCCTTTGAAATTAAAGGAAGGAGAAAAGGAAATGATTGCGTCTCCTTTTAAAAACGGGAAGACAAGATCATGGGAAAGATACGATAATTGTTGAAGATGTCTTGAAGGTATATCACAAAAATACTCTCCCTCACTAAAATCTCCTTCTTTAGTTTTATTTTTTGAAGTTATCTCTAGATTCAAAACTTTGTAAGTTTTAATATCAATACGATTCAAGTCATTCAAATTTTGTTCTCTTTATTTTAATTTTTTTTCTTTTCTTAAGTTTGTTAGTCAATTTTTGGTATCAGAGCCAAGTTACTTAGTGTCCATAATACTTAGATTATTTTACGAGTTAAGTGTTGGTAAGGTGTTGGTCGGCTGTTAAGTCATTGGTTAGTCGTGCGTTAGGTGTTCCCGGTAGGTGGTCCCACTTGTTCCCATTTAAATGCGAAGGTATTCTACCTTATTATGTTCATTTAGTTTCATGGCTAAGCGGTTAAGAAGAGCATTCTTAGTTGGTAATAGTAGTTAAAATGATACTAATCTTGTTCAAAGTCAGAAGTTCATGTTCAGTAGATTTCTCAAACTTGGAACATTCCTAAAAGAAAACCCTAGTTTCATTTATCATATAGGTCCGTTAGAATTCAAAATTGCATTCTCCATAAGGACTCATGAAGAAACTAGAAGCATTCAAAAGGGCACAGAGACAATTCATCTTCTTTCTCATGCTAGCATAAAAAATTATATTCAAAACAAGTATAGATATATTCATTTTGGTTTAGTCCAAGTTGCGATCAAACCTTTAGTTCATAAAGGAGTTGATTGCCCTATATTCCTTGCTTTAAGGGGATAATAGACTAAATACTTATAAAGATTCTTTATTAGCTATTGTTCGGACGAATGTTTGCAATGGTCCCATTTATTTCAATTGTTATCCGGATTTTACAATCGATCTTTTAGATCCTTTAATTCAAGAATCGTTGATCTTTGGATTTTCGTGTTCTACAAAATAAATTCAAAGATTTTGCAAGAAATTTTGCAATAGTTTTTAGAGTTTACTTTCGACTTATGTCTTCCACTGTGAATCCTAAATTCATTCGTGAACCTTCTTCTACAGAAGAAACAGTTTTCCTAGAAGTTCATGCTAAGGATACAAAGTCTCTTGTTACTACGGCAAAGAGATTACCTTGGGATAAGATTACCATTCCTGATGAGCTAAGGATCCCAAATCCTATGCCACCTCCAAATGTCGTTCAAAAAGATCTTGATGACATCATAGAAGACGAAAAGAATGTTCTTATGAGATTTAGCTCTTTTCGTGAAGAATCCTCTTCCTCTTATTCTTCACAAAAAATTTCAAATCCCAGAAGATCATTTTCTTATTCCAAGTCAGATATTTCCGATAAATATTTCAAAGTTAATTACAAGACTCCTATTCCTACTTACGAAGAAGTTCATTCTTCACCTACACAGTCCCCAACAGCCTCTCAAATGCAGGATTTTAGTTCTATAAACACAATTCAAGATGAGAAATTTGAAATCAACAAAGATTATCTTCGCGATGATTTCAATTCTTCTCAAAATTCTCAAATTAGAACATGGTATTTAGCTTTCTATGAACAGCTCAAGACCTCAATAAGAGTAGAATGGTATAGTAACATGAACTGGATGCATGTTAATATCCCATTATTTACATGGTTTTCATTATTCTGTCAAAAGAAAGGGATAGAAAATCCCTTTGACTCTTCTTCCATACAAGTTCAAAGTCAACTTCGTCAAAACTGGAATTTATCTGATGGTCGAGTGGTAGATTCAGTTCATCCTCCTTTGGCTCCTTTGAAATTAAAGGAAGGAGAAAAGGAAATGATTGCCTCTCCCTTTTAAAAGGGAAAACAAGATCATGGGAAAGATACGGTAATTGTTGAAGATGTCTTGAAGGTATATCACAAAAAATACTCTCCCTCACTAAAATCTCCTTCTTTAGTTTTATTTTACGAAGTTATCTCCGGATTCAAAACTTTGTAAGTTTTAATATCAATACGATTCAAGTTATTCAAATTTTGTTCTCTTTATTTTAATTTTTTTTTCTTTTCTTAAGTTTGTCAGTCAATTTTTGGTATCAAAGTCAAGTTACTTAGTGTCCATAATACTTAGATTATTTTCTGAGTTAAGTGTTGGTAAGGTGTTGGTCAGCCTGTTAAGTCCGCTGGTTAGCCGTCTGTTAGGTGTTCCCGGTAGGTGGTCCCACTGTTCCCATTTAAATCTGAAGGTATTCTACCTTATTATGTTCATTTAGTTTCATGGCTAACTGGTTAAGAAGAGCATTCTCGATTGGTAATAGTAGTTATAATGATACTAATATTGTTCAAAGTCAAGAAGTTCATGTTCCCGTAGATTTCTCAAACTGGAACATTCCTAAAGAAAACCCTAGTTTCATTTATCATATAGGTCCGTTAGAATTCAAAGCGCATTCTCCATAAGGACTCATGAAGAAACTAGAAGCATTCAAAAGGACACGAAGACAATTCATCTTATTTCTCATGCTAGCATAAAAATTATATTCAAAACAAGTATAGATATATTCATTTTGGTTTAGTCCAAGGGTTGCAATCAAACCTTTAGTTCATAAAGGGGAGTTGATTGCCCTATATTCCTTGCTTTAAGGGATAATAGACTAAATACTTATAAAGATTCTTTATTAGCTATAGTTAAACGAATGTTTGCAATGGTCCCATTTATTTCAATTGTTATCCGCGATTTTACCATCGATCTTTTAGATCCTTTAATTCAAGAATCGTTGATTTCGGATTTTCATGTTCTATAAAATAAATTCAAAGATTTTGCTAGAAATTTTGCAATAGTTTTTAGAGTTTACTTTCGACTTATGTCTTCCACTTGTGAATCCTAAATTCATTCATGAACCTTCTTCTAAAGAAGAAACAGTTTTCCTAGAAGTTCATGCCAAGGATACAAAGTCTCTTGTTACTACGGCAAAGAGATTACCTTGGGATAAGATTACCATTCCTAATGAGCTAAGGATCCCAAATCCTATGCCACCTCCAAATGTCGTTCAAAAGATCATGATGACATCATAGAAGACGAAAAGAATGTTCTTATGAGATTTTGCTCTTTTACGTTGAAGAATCCTCTTCCCTCTTATTCTTCACAAAATTTTCAAATCCCCGGGAAGATCATTTTCTTATTCCAAGTTAGATATTTCCGATAAACATTTCAAAGTTAATTTCAAGACTCCTATTCCTACTTACGAAGGAGTTCATTCTTCACCTCCCACGAGTCCCAACTGACCTCTCAAATGCAGGATTTTAGTTTTATAAACATAATTCAAGATGAGAAATTTGAAATCAACAAAGATTATCTTGCGATGATTTCAATTCTTCTCAAAATTCTCAAATTAGAACATGGTTTTTAGCTTTCGATGAACCGACTCAAGACCTCGATAAAGTAGAATGGTATAGTGACATGAGCAGGATGCATGTTAATATCCCATTCTTTACATGGTTTTCATTATTTGTCCCAAAGAAAGGGATAGAAAATCCCTTTGACTCTTCTTCCATACAAGTTCAAAGTCAACTTCGTCAAAACTAGAATTTATACGATGGTTGAGTGGTAAATTAAGTTCATCCTCCTTTGGCTCCTTTGAAATTAAAGGAAGGAGAAAAGGAAATGATTGCGTCTCCTTTTAAAACGAGGAAGACAAGATCATTGGGAAAGATCCAATAATTGTTGAAGATGTCTGAAGGTATATCGGCAAAATAATTATTCCAACCAAGCTCTTCCATACAATTGCAAATCAAGTAGACCATTTTGTCTACAAAACTGGACTCTTTCAAAAACCCGGACCACTTTGGAATACTTTATATTCTCAATCAAGCTCTTTAAAATTTCCTAATGATGTCTCTCGACCTCATTTCAAACCACAAAAATCTTCCTTATTCGGGTTGCCACTAAGATAGCTAGTACGTCTCATACGCCAGATGAAATTCTTGCTAAAATTTCACATAGTCTTTCTCAACTATCTTCTTCCTCTTGGCTCCCGATTGATTTCCACTATTCATAAGAATTCTCAAAGAATTGGCTCGAGATGAATCGATTCGGAAGATTCGAAGGAGATCTTATCGCCAATGCGGAATGTCAATTTGGTAATAATCCGAGCGGATTGATAAGATTAAAAGCTCTTGGAAAAATACTTCCACCAGGAATTACTATCCAAGGCCTACTCCCTCCTGATATATAATATGAAGAACGATCTAAGTTCCATTCAAATCGATACCAAGCTTATACTATTCATGAATGGAATATAGATGGTAAATACGAGTATGAAATACTCAATACTCTTCAAGAAATGGGAATGGCCAAAGCCGCCTATAAAAGAAGGGAAAGCAATGAGCAAGTCATCTTTGGGATGCTTATTGCGGGATTTACCGGGACAACTAAAGAATTGGTGGGATAATTCATTAACCCTCCAAGATCGGGATAAACATTCTCCATCATACGGTCACCATGGAAGATGACATGGGAGTTTCTTTTACAATTCCTGATTGTTGTGACTTCCTAATTCTTACTATTGGTATGTACTTCGTGGGAAATCCACGTGAAGAATTATCTGCTCAAAAATAGTTTTAACAAATCTTAGATGTCCAACGTTAAGTGATTATCGTTGGTATAGAGATATGTTTTTAACATATGTTTTAAGAAGAAGTGGGATTGTAATGAGTCATTTTGGAAAGAAAATTTATTTCGTGTCTTCCAAACTGCCTTTCAAAGAATATTTGAAAAATTCAGAATCGGTAGGATCCGAAGAAATCCCATTCAAAACTATTACTTATGGTCAATTATTTGCCTATGTAAAAAATGAAGGACTTTCTTTATGTGAAGAACTCAAATTACAAGCTAAATATACTTCCGAGAAAAAACAATCTAGAAAAGAATTAGGTTGTTTTTGTGAAGCTTTTGGTATCGGAAAAATTCAAGCTCCCTCCTCTAAAAGGAAAAGGGAATTTAAAAAATCAAAAAGAAATATTTTTCAAGAAAGGAAAAGAATTTTTCAAATCCTCCTCCTTATTATAAACGGAGAAGGCATCCTAAAAGAAATTTTCCGGAAAGGAGAAATTTTCCCAAAAATAAATTATTTGTTATTCCCATGGCAAGCCCGGCCACAAGGCGGATAAGTGTACTACCAAAAAGAAGATCAATGAATTATTTGGGATAATTCTGATCTTTGTGAGAAACTTTCTAGAATACTTCTCAATTCGTCACCATCTTCATCTCGAAAAAGATGTTGATGATTTCCTTCATCAAATTAATCATGAAGACTCGATTCGGGGAAATTTAGAATCCTCTCTACACCTTTTATTCAATCTTTGAATGTCATCTCGATAATAAAGAAGATGATAAGCAATTCCTTTTTGATCAAATAGATAGAGTTCAAGACCCTGAGATTAAAAAAGACGCCTTATTACGTCTTAAATCTTTGGTCCTGAAAGAAACTCCTGGTTCAAGCTCTCAAATTCCTTTAACCGAGCCTTTTAGTATTTCAAAACTTTTTTGAAAAATATCCTTCAACGATTCCGGGAAAATCAAATTTTCCCCTAGAATCTAGATCCCTCTCAACCAATCTAATGCAACAAGAGATAAATTCTCTTAAAGCACAAGTCTCAGAAATTCAAAAGAATCTTCAGTCTCTACAATTGAAAGATTTAGATATTGAAACGAGACTCTCTCTCATAGAAAATCCTCAGAAGGATTCTCTTCAAGAAAATTCTCCTTCTACCTAAAAAACAGTCGATTTTGTTCAACAGGTCAATAAAATCAATTTTCAAAAATGGTATGTTCTAGTTACCTTAAAGGTTAAGGACTTTTTCGCAAACTATCTTGCCCTAGTAGATAGTGGTGCGGATCAAAATTGTATCAAAGAGGCGGATTGGTTCCTTCAAAATTTTACGAAAATACTAAAACCCAATTATATGTGGCTAATGAGTCTCCTCTTCAAATTCAACATAAAATTTCAAAAGCTTATATTGTGAATGATAAATACTCCTTAAAAAATACTTTTACAGTAGTTAAGGACATCAAGGAAGAAATTATCCTTGGAACGCCTTTTCTAACCCAAATCTACCAGTTTTCTGTTGATCATGAAGGAGTTCATACAGAAATTTTTGGAAAAACAATTTCCTTTAAATTTCTTTATCCTATTTTACAAAAAGGATATTTCCTTACTGCAGTCTTCATCAGTTTATCAACAAATAAACTCAATTCATTACAAAAGACATCAGATTTCTATTTTAAAAAATGATATTTCCATTCATAAAATTGACGAACAATTACAAGATCCTTCTATTAAAAAGAAAATTGTTGATTTAGAAAATGTTTTTAAAAATAAAGTCTGTTCAGATATTCCAAATGTTTTTGGGATAGGAAAATGCATATGGTGACACTTCCTTATGAACCAGGCTTCTCTGAAAATAATATTCCTACCAAAGCAAGACCCATTCAAATGAATTCTGAGCTCTTTGAATTATGCAAAAAAGAAATACAATCTCTCCTCGATAAAAAGCTAATAAGATCCTCCAAATCTCCTTGGAGTTGTGCAGCTTTTTATATCATGAACCAAGCTGAGAAGGAACGAGGAGTTCCTCGTCTTGTCATTAATTATAAGCCTCTTAATAAGGTTCTTCAATGGATAAGATATCCTATTCCAAACAAAAGAGATTTACTCAAAAGACTTTACGATTCGAAAATATTTTCCAAATTTGACATGAAATCTGGATTCTGGCAAATCCAAATGCCAAAGAAGTTAGGTATAAGACAGCATTTACAGTTCCATTTGGTCACTATGAATGGAATGTAATTCCTTTTGGTCTCAAGAACGTTCCCTCAGAATTTCAAAACGTTATGAATGATATTTTAAATCCTTATTCATCTTTTTCAATTGTTTATATTGATGACGTTCTCATATTTTCTAAAAGTTTAGATCAGCATTTCAAACATCTCCATACATTTCTTCATGTCATCGAAAAAAATGGATTAGTTGTCTCTGCATCCAAGATGAAACTTTTTCAAACAAAAATAAGGTTTCTTGGACATGATATTCATTATGGAACAATTAAGCCTATTGATAGGGCTATTGAATTTGCTGACAAGTTCCCTGATGAAATCAGGGACAAGACTCAATTACAAAGGTTTCTTGGTTGTCTTAATTATGTTTCAGACTTTTTTCTCAAATTAAGACAAACATGTATGCCTTTATTTCAAAGATTACAAAAGAATCCTCCTGCATGGTCTGATAAGCATACTCATATTGTTCGACTATTAAAAGAAAAGGTCAGGTCTCTTCCTTGTCTAGGCATTCCAAATCCTGATGCATTCATGATAGTAGAAACAGATGCCTCTGATATAGGTTATGGAGGTATTCTCAAACAAAAGATAGAAAAGAAAGAACAATTAGTTAGATTTCATTCTGGTGTCTGGCTCGGACCACAAAAAAATTATTCTACCGTTAGAAAAGAAATTCTATCGATAGTTTTGTGTATTTCAAAATTTCAAGATGACCGTTACAATAAAAAATTCCTTTTACGTGTTGATTGCAAATCAACAAATGAAGTTTTAGAAAAAGATGTTCAAAATTTGGTTCATAAACAACAGTTTGCTAGATGGAAGGCTATTTTAGCAGCTTTTGACTTTGACATTCAATTTATCAATGGAGATAAAAATTCCCTTCCCGATTTCCTTACGAGAGAATTTTTGCAGGGAAAGCATGACCTCCAAAAGGTCTCAGAAGACACAAAAGAATTCAAAAGGTTATCAGTCAGCTGATGACTATGAAATGAAGATTTTAACCTCTGGAAATCCTTCAAATCCTAGAACTCATACAAATATACCTCTTTCAAATAGATTTGAATTCCCTCAATTATCCTATGCACAAACCATTCAAAAAGAAACCATTCCTTTAAATCCACAAAACCCATCTTCCTCATCAAATAATCAAAAAACAGAGGCACGTTCAGCCTATTTTACAAAAACTCATTTCGAGACTTTATTCCTAACTGCTTTCAAAGATTTTCAGCCACTCCAAACTATTCAAAAACTAAATCGCAATACTTTCCCATAAGGTTGCGAATGGTTCCCTGACACTCCTGCCAAGAATCAAAGATTCTATGAATTTATTCTTGTCGATTCAAATTCAACTGAGATCAAGCATGAAAAGGATCAATCTGGTAAGATTGTTTACTCAAAATGCATCATCAAGAAGGTGATTACATCTAAAGAATGGACATCACCTTATGCCGAAAAAAACCTTCACCAAAAGATTTATTCCCCAAACCAACTCATACTTTGACTACAAAATGGCCTGGTATAGATCCTTTTTACTCCAAGCCTTTGATCATTCATGGTTTTTTACTTTCAATAAATACTGTCCAACAGAATTCCCAACTTGGTTTTATCAATGGTGGTACCTGTTTGGTCCAACCACAGATATTTACCCTCAAACATGTTCTGATGGATTCAAAGCCTTTATCACCAATTCAAAAGGTGATCTTTATACAAGGCAGGTTAATTTTCATGCTGAATTCAAGATCCCATGGATCTTATGTTGGTGTTATACACTCAAACAAGTTCTTCCTTCTCCTTACCCACTCTCATTAGTTCGAGAATTCAAGATCAAATGGTTGGATAGATTCTCTACTGAAATCTGTTCTGTAGATAATGTTCGCAATTTTATTCAATATGGGAAAAAGGTCGAATGGTCAATCAAGAATTCTTCCCCTCCAAAGCATTCCATGGCTTCTTCCTCAAAGGATAAACCACTTGATCAAATCGAGCATCAAGCTCTTCAACTGCTTATTGCAGATCCTTCTCAAGCTCGCAGACTAATAAAACTTTTCAAATCAGAAGACTCCAATGATTCTGATAGTGATTCAAAATCTGGGTCTGACTTTTTGTAGATCCCCATGGGGTCAGTTTTCTCAAGATCCCTTAGAATATATTTAAAATAAAATAAAAAGAGTCCCGCTAAGAATTATTTTTCTTAGGCAAAAATTAGGGACACTTTTCTATTTTTTATTTTATGTAGGTATTCAAATTCGGGTTAAATCCAGAGCCCGTCCAGAAATTCACTATTTGGTTCAAGATTTTAAATTAAAACACAAAATACAGCAGATGACTCATCAAAAGTTTCTTGTCTTCATATACCGACATACTTTGTTCGTTGTAAAAGCAAAAGCTCGGGAAAAAGTTACTTTTCAAAAGCTACGGCTCTTATCTCTCCAGCACAAAAGACAAGCATCTCAAAAGCAGCGGTCTCAATTTAAAGATTTCAACACCTGGCATCATCAAATGTATTCATAATTGTACTCTTTACTTTTCATTTCCTATAAATAAGTCTCATCCTGCCATTGTTTAAGGCAGAGCGAATATTAGCAACCACTCTTATAATCACAAAAATACTCTCCCTCACTAAAATCTCCTTCTTTAGTTTTATTTTCCGAAGTTATCTCCAGATTCAAAATTTTGTAAGTTTTAATATCAATACGATTCAAGTTATTCAAATTTTGTTATTTTAATTTTTTTTTTCTTTTCTTAAGTTTGTCAGTCAATTGTTGGTATCAGAGCCAAGTTACTTAGTGTCCATAATACTTAGATTATTTTCTGAGTTAAGTGTTGGTAAGGTGTTGGTCAGCCTGTTAAGTCCGCTGGTAAGCCGTCTGTTAGGTGTTCCCGGTAGGTGGTCCCACTGTTCCCATTTAAATCTGAAGGTATTCTACCATATTATGTTCATTTAGTTTCATGGCTAACTGGTTAAGAAGAGCATTCTCAGTTGGTAATAGTAGTTATAATGATACTAATACTGTTCAAAGTTAAGAAGTTCATGTTCCCGTAGATTTCTCAAACTGGAACATTCCTAAAGAAAACCCTAGTTTCATTTATCATATAGGTCCATTAGAAGTCAAAACTGCATTCTCCATAAGGACTCATGAAGAAACTAGAAGCATTCAAAAGGACACAGAGACAATTCATCTTCTTTCTCATGCTAGCATAAAAAATTATATTCAAAACAAGTATAGATATATTCATTTTGGTTTAGTCCAGGTTGCAGTCAAACCTTTAGTTCATAATGGAGTTGATAGCCCTATATTCCTTGCTTTAAGGGAAAATAAACTAAATACTTATAAAGATTCTTTATTAGCTATTGTTCAGACGAATGTTTGCAATGGTCCCATTTATTTCAATTGTTATCCAGATTTTACAATCGATCTTTTAGATCCTTTAATTCAAGAATCGTTGATACTGGATTTTCATGTTCTACAAAATAAATTCAAAGATTTTGCAAGAAATTTTGCAATAGTTTTTAGAGTTAACTTTCGACTTATGTCTTCCACTGTGAATCCTAAATTCATTCATGAACCTTCTTCTAAAGAAGAAACAGTTTTCCTAGAAGTTCATGCCAAGGATACAAAGTCTCTTGTTACTACGACAAAGAGATTACCTTGGGATAAGATTACCATTCCTGATGAGCTAAGGATCCCAAATCCAACGCCACCTCCAAATGTCGTTCAAAAAGATCTTGATGACATCATAGAAGACGAAAAGAATGTTCTTATGAGATTTAGCTCTTTTCGTGAAGAATCCTCTTCCTCTTATTCTTCACAAAAAATTTCAAATCCCAGAAGATCATTTTCTTATTCCAAGTCAGATATTTCCGATAAACATTTCAAAGTTAATTTCAAGACTCCTATTCCTACTTACGAAGAAGTTCATTCTTCACCTCCACAGTCCCCAACAGCCTCTCAAATGCAGGATTTTAGTTCTATAAACACAATTCAAGATGAGAAATTTGAAATCAACAAAGATTATCTTCGCGATGATTTCAATTCTTCTCAAAATTCTCAAATTAGAACATGGTTTTTAGCTTTCGATGAACAGCTCAAGACCTCAATTAGAGTAGAATGGTATAGTGACATGAACATGATGCATGTTAATATCCCATTCTTTACATGGTTTTCATTATTCTGTCAAAAGAAAGGGATAGAAAATCCCTTTGACTCTTATTCCATACAAGTTCAAAGTCAACTTCGTCAAAACTGGAATTTATCTGATGGTCGAGTGGTAAATTCAGTTCATCCTCCTTTGGCTCCTTTGAAATTAAAGGAAGGAGAAAAGGAAATGATTGCGTCTCCTTTTAAAACAGGAAGATAAGATCATGGGAAAGATACAGTAATTGTTGAAGATGTCTTGAAGGTATATCACAAAAATACTCTCACTTACTAAAATCTCCTTCTTTAGTTTTATTTTCTGAAGTTATCTCCGGATTCAAAACTTTGTAAGTTAAGTTTTAAAATCAATACGATTCAAGTTATTCAAATTTTATTCTCTTTATTTTAATTTTTTTTTCTTTTCTTAAGTTTGCCAGTCAATTTTTGGTATCAGAGCCAAGTTACTTAGTGTTCATAATACTTAGATTATTTTCTGAGTTAAGTGTTGGTATGGTGTTGGTCAGCCTGTTAAGTCCGCTGGTAAGCCGTCTGTTAGGTGTTCCCGGTAGGTGGTCCCACTGTTCCCATTTAAATCTGAAGGTATTCTACCTTATTATGTTCATTTAGTTTCATGGCTAACTGGTTAAGAAGAGCATTCTCAGTTGGTAATAGTAGTTATAATGATACTAATACTGTTCAAAGTCAAGAAGTTCATGTTCCCGTAGATTTCTCAAACTAGAACATGCCTAAAGAAAACCCTAGTTTCATTTATCATATTGGTCCGTTAGAATTCAAAACTGCATTCTCCATAAGGACTCATGAAGAAACTAGAAGCATTCAAAAGGACACAGAGACAAATCATCTTTTTTCTCATGCTAGCATAAAAAATTATATTCAAAACAAGTTTAGATATATTCATTTTGGTTTAGTCCAGGTTGCAGTCAAACCTTAAGTTCATAATGGAGTTGATTGCCCTATATTCCTTGCTTTAAGGGATAATAGACTAAATACTTATAAAGATTCTTTATTAGCTATTGTTCAGACGAATGTTTGCAATGGTCCCATTTATTTCAATTGTTATCCAGATTTTACAATCGATCTTTTAGATTCTTTAATTCAAGAATCGTTGATACTGGATTTTCATGTTCTACAAAATAAATTCAAAGATTTTGCAAGAAATTTTGCAATAGTTTTTAGAGTTTACTTTCGACTTATGTCTTCCACTGTGAATCCTAAATTCATTCATGAACCTTCTTCTAAAGAAGAAACAGTTTTCCTAGAAGTTCATGCCAAGGATACAAAGTCTCTTGTTACTACGACAAAGAGATTACCTTGGGATAAGATTACCATTCCTGATGAGCTAAGGATCCCAAATCCTATGCCACCTCCAAATGTCGTTCAAAAAGATCTTGATGACATCATAGAAGACGAAAAGAATGTTCTTATGAGATTTAGCTCTTTTCGTGAAGAATCCTCTTCCTCTTATTCTTCACAAAAAATTTCAAATCCCAGAAGATCATTTTCTTATTCCAAGTCAGATATTTCCGATAAACATTTCAAAGTTAATTTCAAGACTCCTATTCCTACTTATGAAGAAGTTCATTCTTCACCTCCACAGTCCCCAACAGTCTCTCAAATGCAAGATTTTAGTTCTATAAACACAATTCAAGATGAGAAATTTGAAATCAACAAAGATTATCTTCGCGATGATTTTATTCTTCTCAAAATTCTCAAATTAGAACATGGTTTTTAGCTTTCGATGAACAGCTCAAGACCTCAATAAGAGTAGAATGGTATAGTGACATGAACATGATGCATGTTAATATCCCATTCTTTACATGGTTTTCATTATTCTGTCAAAAGAAAGGGATAGAAAATCCCTTTGACTCTTCTTCCATACAAGTTCAAAGTCAACTTCGTCAAAACTGGAATTTATCTGATGGTCGAGTGGTAAATTCAGTTCATCCACCTTTGGCTCCTTTGAAATTAAAGGAAGGAGAAAAGGAAATGATTGCGTCTCCTTTTAAAAACGGGAAGACAAGATCATGGGAAAGATACTGATAATTGTTGAAGATATCTTGAAGGTATATCAGCAAAATAATTATACCAATCAAGCTCTTCATACAATTGCAAATTAAGTAGACCATTTGTCTACAAAACTAGACTCTTTCAAAAACCAGACCACTGGGAATACTTTATATCTCAATCCAGCTCTTCGAAATTTCCTAATGATGTCTATCAACCTCATTTCAAACCACAAAATCTTCCTTATTCAGTTGCCACTAAGATACCTAGTACTTCTCATACGCAAGATGAAATTCTTGCTAAAATTTCACATAGTCTTTCTCAACTATCTTCTTCCTCTGCTCCCAAGCAGATTTCCACTATTCATAGGAATTCTCAAAGAATTGGCTCAGATGAATCTGATTCAGAAGATTCTGAAGGAGATCTTATCGCCAATCTGGAATGTCAATTTGATAATAATCCATAACAGATTGATAAGATTAAAAGCTCTTGGAAAAATACTTCCACCAGGAATTACTATCCAAGGCCTACTCCTCCTGATATTCAATATGAAGAACGATCTAAGTTCCATTCAAATCAGTACCAAGCTGATACTATTCATGAATGGAATATAGATGGTAAATCTGAGTATGAAATACTCAATACTCTTCAAGAAATGGGAATGGCCAAAGCCGCCTATAAAAGAAGGGAAAGCAATGAGCAAGTCATCTTTGGGATGCTTATTGCAGGATTTACCGGACAACTAAAGAATTGGTGGGATAATTCATTAACCCTCCAAGATCAGATAAACATTCTCCATCATACGGTCACCATGGAAGATGACATGGGAGTTTCTTTTACGATTCTGATTCTTTGTGACTTCCTAATTCTTACTATTGGTATGTACTTCGTGGGAAATCCACGTGAAGAATTATCTGCTCAAAAAATAGTTTTAACAAATCTTAGATGTCCAACGTTAAGTGATTATCGTTGGTATAGAGATATGTTTTTAACATATGTTTTAAGAAGAAGTGACTGTAATGAGTCATTTTGGAAAGAAAAATTTATTTCAGGTCTTCCAAACCTGTTTGCTCAAAGAATATTTCGAAAAATTCGAGAATCAGTAGGATCCGAAGAAATCCCATTCAAAACTATTACTTATGGTCAATTATTTGCCTATGTAAAAAATGAAGGACTTTCTTTATGTGAAGAACTCAAATTACAAGCTAAATATACTTCTGAGAAAAAACAATCTAGAAAAGAATTAGGTTGTTTTTGTGAAGCTTTTGGTATCGGAAAAATTCAAGCTCCCCTCCTCTAAAAGGAAAAGGGAATATAAAAAATCAAAAAAGAAATATTTTTCAAGAAAGGAAAAGAATTTTTCAAATCCTCCTCCCTTATTATAAACGGAGAAGGCATCCTAAAAAGAAATTTTTTCCGGAAAGGATAAATTTTCCCAAAAAGAAATTATTTGTTATTCCTGTAGCAAGCTCCGGCCACAAGGCGGATAAGTGTACTACCAAAAAGAAGATCAATGAATTATTTCAGGATAATTCTGATCTTTGTGAGAAACTTTCTAGAATACTTCTCAATTCGTCACCATCTTCATCTGAAAAAGATGATGATGATTTCCTTCATCAAATTAATCATGAAGACTCTGATTCTGGAAATTCAGAATCCTCTACACCTTTTATTCAATCTTTGAATGTCATCTCTGATAATAAAGAAGATGATAAGCAATTCCTTTTTGATCTAAAAGATAGAGTTCAAGACCCTGAGATTAAAAAAGACGCCTTATTACGTCTTAAATCTTTGGTCCTGAAAGAAACTCCTGGTTCAAGCTCTCAAATTCCTTTAACTAAGCCTTTTAGTATTTCAAAACTTTTTGAAAAATATCCTTCAACGATTCCAGGAAAATTAAATTTTCCCCTAGAATCTAGATCCCTCTCAACCAATCTAATGCAACAAGAGATAAATTCTCTTAAAGCACAAGTCTCAGAAATTCAAAAGAATCTTCAGTCTCTACAATTGAAAGATTTAGAGATTGAAACGAGACTCTGTCTCATAGAAAATCCTCAGAAGGATTCTCTTCAAGAAAATTCTCCTTCTACCTCAAAAACAGTCGATTTTGTTCAACAGGTCAATAAAATCAATTTTCAAAAATGGTATGTTCTAGTTACCTTAAAGGTTAAGGACTTTTCTGCAAACTATCTTGCCCTAGTAGATAGTGGTGCAGATCAAAATTGTATCAAAGACGGACTGGTTCCTTTAAAATTTTACGAAAATACTAAGACCCAATTATATGGGGCTAATGGGTCTCCTCTTCAAATTCAACATAAAATTTCAAAAGCTTATATTGTGAATGATAAATCCTCCGTCAAAAATACTTTTACAGTAGTTAAGGACATTAAGAAAGAAATTATCCTTGGAACGCCTTTTCTAACCCAAATCTACCCGTTTTCTGTTGATCATGAAGAAGTTCATACAGAAATTTTTGGAAAAACAATTTCCTTTAAATTTCTTTGTCCTATTTTACAAAAGGATATTTCCTTACTGCAGTCTTCATCAGTTTATCAACAAATAAACTCAATTCATTACAAAAGACATTAGATTTCTATTTTAAAAAATGATATTTCCTTTTATAAAATTGAAGAACAATTACAAGATCCTTCAATTAAAAAGAAAATTGTTGATTTAGAAAATGTTTTTAAAAATAAAGTCTGTTCAGATATTCCAAATGCTTTTTGGGATAGGAAAAAGCATATGGTGACACTTCCTTATGAACCAGGCTTCTCTGAAAATAATATTCCTACCAAAGCAAGACCCATTCAAATGAATTCTGAACTCTTAGAATTCTGCAAAAAAGAAATACAATCTCTCCTCGATAAAAAGCTAATAAGATCCTCCAAATCTCCTTGGAGTTGTGCAGCTTTTTATGTCATGAACCAAGCTGAGAAGGAACGAGGAGTTCCTCGTCTTGTCATTAATTATAAGCCTCTTAATAAGGTTCTTCAATGGATAAGATATCCTATTCCTAACAAAAGTGATTTACTCAAAAGACTTTACGATTCGAAAATATTTTCAAAATTTGACATGAAATCTGGATTCTGGCAAATCCAAATTGCCAAAGAAGATAGGTATAAGACAGCATTTACAGTTCCATTTGGTTACTATGAATGGAATGTAATGCCTTTTGGTCTCAAGAACGCTCCATCAGAATTTCAAAACGTTATGAATGATATTTTAAATCCTTATTCATCTTTTTCAATTGTTTATATTGATGACGTTCTCATATTTTCTAAAAGTTTAGATCAGCATTTCAAACATCTCCATACATTTCTTCATGTCATCGAAAAAAATGGATTAGTTGTCTCTGCATCCAAGATGAAACTTTTTCAAACAAAAATAAGGTTTCTTGGACATGATATTCATCATGGAACAATTAAGCCTATTGATAGGGCTATTGAATTTGCTGACAAGTTCCCTGATGAAATGAGGGACAAGACTCAATTACAAAGGTTTCTTGGTTGTCTTAATTTTGTTTCAGACTTTTTTCCCAAATTAAGACAAACATGTATGCCTTTATTTCAAAGATTACAAAAGAATCCTCCTGCATGGTCTGATAAGCATACTCATATTGTCTGACTATTAAAAGAAAAGGTCAGGTCTCTTCCTTGTTTAGGCATTCCAAATCCTGATGCATTCATGATAGTAGAATCAGATGCCTCTGATCTAGGTTATGGAGGTATTCTCAAACAAAAGATAGAAAAGAAAGAACAATTAGTTAGATTTCATTCTGGTGTCTGGCTCGGACCACAAAAAAATTATTCTACCGTTAGAAAAGAAATTCTATCGATAGTTTTGTGTATTTCAAAATTTCAAGATGACCTTTACAATAAAAAATTCCATTTACGTGTTGATTGCAAATCAGAGCAAAGAAGTTTTAGAAAAAGATGTTCAAAATTTGGTTCATAAACAACGGTTTGCTAGATGGCAGACTATTTTAGGAGCTTTTGACTTTGACATTCAATTTATCAATGGAGATAAAAAATTCCCTTCCCGATTTCCTTACGAGAGAATTTTTGCGGGGAAAGCATGACCTCCAAAAGGTCTCGGGAAGACACAAAAGAATTCAAAAGGTTATCGGTCGGTGATGACTATGAAATGAAGATTCAAACCTTTGAAAACCCTTCAAATCCTAGAACTCATACAAATATACCTCTTTCAAATAGATTTGAATTCCCTCAATTATCCTATGCACAAACCATTCAAAAAGAAACCATTCCTTTAAATCCCCAAAACCCATCTTCCTCTTCAAATAATCAAAAAACGAAGCACGTTCGGCCTATTTTACAAAAACTCCTTTCGAGACTTTATTCCTAAGCGCTTTCAAAGATTCTCGACCACTCCAAACTATTCAAAAACTAAATCGCAATACTTTCCCCGGAAGGTTGCGAATGGTTCCCGACACTCCTGCCAAGAATCAAAGATTCTATGAATTTATTCTTGTCGATTCAAATTCAGCGAGATCAAGCATGAAAAGGATCAATACGGTAAGATTGTTTACTCAAAAAGCATCATCAAGAAGGTGATTACATCTAAAGAATGAACATCACCTTATGCTGAAAAAACCTTCACCAAAAGATTTATTTCCCAAACCTACTCATACTTTGACTACAAAATGGCCTGGTATAGATCCTTTTTACTCCAAGCCTTTGATCATTCATGGTTCTTTACTTTCAATAAATATTGTCCAAAAGAATTCCCAACTTGGTTTTATCATTGGTGGTACCTGTTTGGTCCAACCACATATATTTACCCTCAAACATGTTCTGATGGATTCAAAGCCTTTATCACCAATTCAAAAGGTGAACTTTATACAAGGTAGGTTAATTTTCATCTTTGAATTCAAGATCCCATGGATCTTATGTTGGTGTTATAAACTCAAACAAGTTCTTCCTTACGCTTACCCACTCTCATTAGTTCGAGAATTCAAGATCAAATGGTGGGATAGATTCTCTACTGAAATATGTTCTGTAGATAATGTTCGTAATTTTATTCAATATGGGAAAAAGGTCGAATGGTCATTCAAGAATTCTTCCCCTCCAAAGCATTCCATGGCTTCTTCCACAAAGGATAAACCACTTGATCAAACCGAGCATCAAGCTCTTCAACTGCTTATTGCAGATCCTTCTCAAGCTCGCAGACTGATAAAACTTTTCAAATCAGAAGGCTCCTATGATTCTGATAGTGATTCAAAATGCGGGTTTGACTTTTCGGATCCCCAGTGGGGTCGGTTTTCTCAAGATCCCTTTGAATATATTTAAAAAAAAAAAAAAAATAATCCCGCTAAGAATTATTTTTCTTAGGCAAAAATTAGGGACACTTTTCTATTTTTTATTTTATGCAGGTATTCAAATTCGGGTTAAATCCAGAGCCCGTCCAGAAATTCACTATTTGGTTCAAGATTTTAAATTAATTCCAAAATACAGCAGATGACTCATCAAAAGTTTCTTGTCTTCATATACCGACATACTTTGTTCGTTGTAAAAGCAAAAGCTCGGGAAAAAGTTACTTTTTAAAAGCTACGGCTCTCATCTCTCCAGCACAAAAGACAAGCATCTCAAAAGCAGCGGTCTCAATTTAAAGATTTCAACTTCGGCATCATCAAATGTATTCATAATTGTACTCTTTACTTTTCATTTCCTATAAATAAGTCTCATCCTCGCCATTGTTTAAGGCGGGAGCGAATATTAGCAACCACTCTTGTAATCACAAAAATACTCTCCCTCACTAAAATCTCCTTCTTTAGTTTTATTTTCTGAAGTTATCTCCAGATTCAAAACTTTGTAAGTTTTAATATCAATACGATTCAAGTTATTCAAATTTATTGTCTTTATTTTAATTTTTTTTTCTTTTCTTAAGCTTGTCAGTCAATTGTTGGTATCAGAGCCAAGTTACTTAGTGTCCATATTACTTAGATTATTTTCTGAGTTAAGTGTTGGTAAGGTGTTGGTCAGCCTGTTAAGTTACTTAGTAATGGGAATGGATTGTTATTGGATAGGTTTGGTAATGCCCAAAGCATGTTTGGTAAATACCTAAAATCAAATGATCTGGTGTTAATTTGGGTTTTTTAGTACAAGGAGGGACAATGGGGGCCCAAAACTCAAGTCAATGGGGTTTGGTGAGGTAGAGGGCCTAATGGACCAAGTGGCATGATTGTCCAATCCCCATAGGATTTCTTTGATGAGTAATGGGAATGGATTGTGATTGGATAGTTTTGGTAAAGCCCCAAAACATATTTGGTAATTACCTAAAAGCATATGATCTGGGGTAAATTTGGACTTTTTAGTACAAGGAAGGACAATGGGGGCCCAAAACTCAAGTCAACGGGGTTTGGTGAGGTATTCGGCCTAATGGACCCAATGGCATGATTGTCCAATCCCCATAGGATTGCTTTGATAAGTAATGGGAATGGATTGTGATTGGATAGGTTAGGTAATGCATGTTTGGTAATTACCTAAAAGCATATGATGCGGGGTTAATTTGGGCTTTTAGTACAAGGAGGAGGGACAATGGGGGCCAAACTGAAGTCAATGGGGTTTGGTGAGGTATTGGGCCTAATGGACCCGGTGGCATGATTGTCCAATCCCCATAAGATTGCTTTGATGAGTAATGGGAATGGGTTGTGATTGGATAGGTTTGGTAAAGCCCAAAACATGTTTGGTAATTACCTAAAAGCATATGATCTGGGGTTAATTTGGGCTTTTTAGTACAATGAGGGACAATGGGGGCCCAAAACTCAAGTCAATGGGGTTTGGTGAAGTATTGGGCCTAATGGACCCAGTGGCATGATTGTCCAATCTACATAGGATTGATTGTGATTGGGAGAACATCCACCACTTAGTAGTTTTGGTAATCCCCAGAACATGTTTGGTAATTACCTTAAAACATATGATTGGGGGTTAATTTGGGGTTTTTAGTACAAGGAGGGACAAATGGGGGACCAAAACTCAAGTCAATGGAGTTTGGTGAGGTATTGGGCCTAATGGACCCAGTGGCATGATTGTCCAATCCATATAGGATTGCTTTGATGAGTAATGAGAACACCCTCCACTTAGTAGTTTTTGTAATGCCCAACACATGTTTGGTAATTACCAAACATCTTATGATCTGGCGGTAAAAACGAAAATTTCAATAAGGATGGTTTGGTAACAATTTGAAGTTTAAAATTTTGGTTTCCTTTATATTATGTCTATCCATGTCACATTATTATGTCTTCGCTCTTAATATCATATCATTTCCATTCTATCTATCCATGTCACATTATTTTCTCTCTCTAAATGTTCTAGCTACTAGCTTGAGTTAATTTTTCGAACTTTTGAGAAAATTCGCACCACTTGTGGAATTGGAGTTGAGAAGAATTTCAAAATTGACTAAGGTGAATATTTAGCATATGCTATTTTTCATTACTTGGATTTTATTTTCTTTTTTAAATTATATGTTATTGCTTGAAGGTTGTTGATTTTATTGTGGTTCTTCCGTGTACAAGTATGTCAAGAGAAATCTCCTCGTACGTGAACTCGAAGAAATAAACTGCGACTGCGGTTTTCCAATTGCAAAATTGAAGTCCTGGACTCATGAGAATCCTGGAAGGAGATTTATGGCTTGTAAATATTGGGATCGTGACACCAATACAAGGGGATGTGAATTTTTTAGATGGATTGATAAAAAAAATTTAGATTGGCAAAGGGATGTGGCAAACCAACTTCTATTTGCGAAAAAACAACTAGCAACCGAGATTAATTTGATGAAGAATGAGAATAAGAGGCTTGTTGATGAATTAGAAAAGATGAAGCGGATAATGAGAAAGAAGAAGGTTCATCCACGGGAAGGGTTATGTGGTATTATGTGTCTCTATTTAGCTGTTTTTATAATAGTGATTATTTTGATAGTGAAGATTTCTGGCTAGAAGTTGTTAAATTTTAAATACTATGTAAATGGAGCTTATGAAAGTATTATAAAGCTTTCTTTATTGTTGTCATTCGTTAAGTAATGAGTGTTTCTTACTTGGATTGGAGTTTTGAACTTATAATTTTCATTGTTTTTAAAAGTACTATTGAAATCTTTGAATATTAAATGAATTTTGAATGACATTGGTGGATAGGTCTTAATTAACGGTCCCGCCTGGTTTGGTTATTACCTAAAGTTTTCAAGTGATTACGGATTACCGGAAATAAGTATAAGGCCAAAGAAAATAAGAAGGATTCATGGTTGAGTAGTTTTTATGTAAAAATTAGATTCTATGAGGTTCTTGCCCTATAGACCCGGGTGATATATATTTCCCAATCCCCATGTTATTTCTTTGTTACTTTTTTCCTTTCAAAAAAAAATGTTATTTCTTTGTTGAGTTTTCGTAATTGTTTGAAATATAGTTTGGTAATTACTTGTACAGATTTTGGTAATACCTAAACTATCCGTTTTGGGGGCAAAATACGACAATTGAATTGTTTTAAATAATTTGTAAAACCAAAATACTAAGGGCATTATTGTACTTTTGTCGACCACTATTTCAAAGAACCGCCAACTTCTCCCTCCCTCAATTTCTCTCTCCTAAAACTTCCCTCATTCTCTCTCCTAAACCTTCCATCATTCTCAACTTCCTCCACATTCTATCTCATCAACCACACTTTCTTCTCCAAAAAAAAAACACGGCGGTTCTCTCGACAAACCCACGACGTTATCTTCGCATCAAATCCGGCAACACTTTCGGCATTATTTGTTGAATGGGAGTTTCAATCTAGGGTATAATTTTTTAGGGCAATTTCGAAGTTTTAAATAGTGGTAGCATACAACTCCATTCATGATTTGAATTGTCAAATATATGATTTAAGTAATTGAATAGTGAAAGTTAATGTTTTGTCTTGTGGCAATTTCAATTTTTTTGGAATTGTGCTATTTTATTATTTGTTGTTAGCACTTGATTATGTTGTTCTGAATTGATTAAAGGACTTGTTTAGATATTTTGGGGGGAAGAGGAAGGATTGTGTTTGAATCATATGAGTTATGCGTTTCTAACACATCAATTTGGTGCTTACCAAAATTCTGAAACATTTAATTTTGAGGATCCGATGGTTGAAATTTAGGGTTTTGATTTGTGGCGATTTTGACTTTTTTTTGGAATAATGATATTTAATTATTTGTTGTTGTCCATTGATTTAAGTATCTGAAGAGTGAAAGTTAGGGTTTTGTTGCAAGTTTTATTTGAAATTGACAATAGAAGACCATTTGTTAAAATGTAATTATCATGTTAGTTTTAGAAAGATATTGTGGTGATGTTTAAAACTTTGTTGGGTGGTTCTCTAAACGCTTTGGGAATTGGGATTTATGTTTATATGTAATCTATATTAGTATTGTTTGGTTTTTGAATTTCTAAAGATGGCTATAATAAGGCTAGGTTATTACCAAAACTTTGTCGAAATTGTGGTGATGTTATGAATTGTGAGTTTTCTTGTAATCTATGCTTATATTGTTTGGTTCATGAATATTAAAAGGTATCAACAATAAGGATAGGGTCATACTTGTCCTACCTTTTTCAATTCCCTTAATTGTGTTTGGTAATCTATGCTAGTATTTTCTCACCTGTATTTAGTAATCACCTGAATATGTTTGGTGATTACCAACACGTTATAGAAATTATGGTGATGTTATGAATTGTAAGTTTTCATGTAATCTATGCTAGTATGGTTTGGTTGATGAATATATAATGATGGATATAATAAGGTTGGGTTTATACTTCACCCTATCTTTGGCAATTGCCTTAAATGTGTTTGGTAATTCATGCTAGTGTTGTCTCACTTGTGTTTGGTAATTACACGATGTATGTTTGGTGATTACCAAAATGTTATAAAATTTTATGGTGATGTTATGATTTGTGAGTTTTCATGTAACTTATGCTAGTATTGTTTAGTTCAGGAATATATAATGATGGCTATAATAAGGCTAGGTTTATACTTCACCTATCTTTGGCAATTGCCTTAAATGTGTTTGGTAATTCATGCTAGAGTTGCCTCACCTGTGTTTGGTAATTACCTGATGTATGTTTGGTGATTACCAAAACTTTATAGAAATTATGGTGATGTTATGAATTGTGAGTTGTCATGTAATCTATGCTAATATTGTTTGGTTCATAAAAATTAAATGGTATCTATAATAAGTATAGGTTTATACTTGTCCTAGCTTTTTCAATTCCCTTAAGCGTGTTTGGTAATCTATGCTAGTATTGCCTCACCGTATTTGCTAATTACTCGAATATCTTTGGTGATTACCAAAACGTTATAGAAATTATGGTGATGTATGTTTGGTCATTACTAAAATATTCCGAAATTGTGCTTCTCTTTGTTGTATGCTTTTTGGTTATGACCAAAACCTTGTCTGATTATTACCTAACCTGTCAGTATGTGTAATATGTTTATATTATAATTTTTTTGGGCAGTGAGATGGCAAGGGTAAAGAGGACAGCTATGAAGCCTACGAGAAAGAATACGGAGCAAAGTGCTAGCGATGATTCGGATTATGTGGAATCAGGAAGGCGAAGAATCCCCACCTCGTTCCTACCTCGTTCATATAGAAAAGGCAAGCTTCAAAAACCAAGAGGCAACTACTTCTCGAGTTCACGTAAAAGGAAACGTATCTTTAAGGGTGCGATCCTGCCATTCCCGAAACTCATGTTGCTAAAAACAAAAGGTTTTGCACCCCATACCATGCTCAACGTTACAAAAAAAAAATTGGTACACGTTAGGTGTACTCAGGTAGGACAGTGGACTTCGGATCTTTGGAAACTAACGGTGCAAACTTCCTTTTTGACTGGTTTTCATGCCAACAATGGCATAGACTACTCTAGACTAAGTATCCTTGCTATCCTGAACTTGTGAAAATATTCTACACCCATCTTGAAGTCGATGACACTGATGATGGCAGAGTAACATCTTGGGTGAAAGGTGTCGAAATCTCGTTCGATGATATAGAACTTGGATCAATTCTTGATTTGCCTGTGGATGGTGAGTGGGATTACCCGCCGTAACAAATGTAGTGAACACGGGGATTTTGATATTCGGAAGTGCAAACAAGCTATTGTTGATGGATGATGAAGACGATAAGACCGGTAAGTCCTCTCGAGACTCGTTTCCTCCTCCTTGTCATTCAGCAAGTCCTTCAATGCTCGGATAAGGGGAAATCAACATTAACGTGGGTTGACATGTTCATTATGTTTTTTGTCATTTCAAAGAAAAAATTGAACTTGCCCTGTTTCATGGTCAAGCTAATGTCCCATATAAGCATATCAGAAGGTCGTAAGTCCTGTTTACCCTATGGCATATGGTTGACAAAGGTTTTTACCAAATTTGGAGTGGATTTAAAAGATGAGGTTGTAAAGGAGATGGAGCATGATCCATTTGACTATAGGACCATCAGTCATGCTCTGGGCTTCACTTTTGATGAAGCGGGCGATAAATGGGTGAAGGTGAAAAAGAGGGGTGGACTTGTAGTCGACAAAAGGGAGAGGAAAAGGGGGCGATGGGCCAAGTGGAGAAGAGTTTCTTTGCAGTTATTCCATCGATTGGGAGAAATGTTCTTTGAGACGTTGAGTAACACACAACATGTCCTTGTGGAGGCCAAAATCGTTTAAGAAATGCTAAAACGTGCATATCGAACTTTTCCCGATGATTTCATGCATGACCCGAGGAAGAGGATCCATTTGGAGGGTGATGAAAGGGACCGCTCCAAAGGGGCCTCGACAGGCAGAAGAGGAAGCCGTAGATAACAGAGATGAAAATTATGGTAATAATTATTAAATTGGTTATTAATGTCATACTTATTCGGTTATTAGGCCATTACATAATATATAAATGTGGAATAAGGTAACTCTGATATTGTTTCGTAATGACATAAATATGTTTAGGCATTACCTAAAACTTAAAAAGTTGGTCATAGGTCATCTACCAACATTTAGTAATCACCAAAAGTGTTTTAGTCATTACTTAAGACCCGATAAATTTAGGATTATGTTATCCGAAATAATTTAGTAATGTCAGGAACATGTTTAGGTATTACCTAATGTTAAAAAGTTTAGGGTAGGTATTATGCTTGTTTTAGGTAATGAGACAGGTAGAAGAGGAAACCGCATATACGGGGATGAAAATTATGGTAATAATTATTAAATTGGTTATTTATGTGGTACTTATTAGGTTATTAGGCCATTACATAATATATAAATGTGGAATAAGGTAATCTGATACTGTTTGGTAATCACATAAACATTGTTAGGCATTTCCTAAAACTTAAAAAGTTGTTGATAGGTTTAGGTATTACCTGAATATAGTTTGGTAATCCGACATAGTTTGGTAATGACTCGAATATGTTTAGGTATTACCTAAATGTTAAAAAATTAGAAGTAGGTACTATGCCAATTTTAGGTAATGATTTTAAGTCATTCTTTGGTTTTTATTAATCTCAATATATTTGATTGAATTGGTTATTGAATGTACACAGGTTTTGATCATGCTGATGGTAATGTTGATGGTAATGGTGATGGAGAAGAAGAGGAAGATAATGGAGACGCAAACAAGACCTATGCCTCTGACCCCGAGACTTAAATTGATGTGTAATATTAGGTGCTTGAATTATATATTTATAATATGGTTTTATAATTAGGATCTATGAATTCTATTTGGTTTTTCAATGATAATGTTTGTTTAGGTAGTTGGTACTATAGCTTTTGTGGACATACTTACTATTAAGTTTCTAATGTTGTCTTTCCATTAGGATATATGGATTGTATTTGGTTTTGAAGCACAATGTTTCCTTTGCTTATTGGTAGTAAAACTTATAATTATATTTTGTGATTTCATGTTTGCGAGGTTTGGTTATTACCTAAACCTGTTTTTTTGGTAATAACCAAACACGAACGAAATGAAAATTGTATGCGTGTATGTTAAGTTATTACCTAAACTAGTTTGGTAATCACCAAACACGAACAAAGTGTAGATATTCATTTATACGAAATTGCGATTAATGTGTAAATAATCATTTATCCGGTGATTTGCTTAGTCATCAAATAATCAACTTTTTAAAAATAATAGCTATTAAAGGGGCGAGGTTGATATTTCAAATGAAAAAGTGAATTTAATTCATTTATTATTATTTTACCCACCAAAAACATATAGCACATAAGCAATTTTGTTTTAGGTGATAACCTAAAAAATGTTTCGTGATTGCATGAAGCATGCTTGGTAATTTTCTAACTTGTCCAGATTATGAATAATAGGCCTATCAATCTGATGATATTTGGTGATTACCAACTATGTCGGACCAACTTATGTAATTGTGTTACGAAGAATTTTAGGTAATTACTAAATACGGTTTGGTGATTACCGAGGCAGTTTGGACCAACTAATACATTTGTGGAGAGGTTTAGGTAATTACTAAAAGCTTTTTGGTGATTACCAAACACCTGTCGACACTAGTTGAAAAGATATTTTGTTATGAAGATTTTAGGTAATTACTAAATACATTTTGGAGATTACCAAACGGTTTTGGAACAACTAATACATTTGTGGAGATGTTTAGGTAATTACTAAAACTGATTTGGTGATTACCAAACACTATCAGACACTAGGTGAAAAGACACACACAAAAATATTTCATGATCCAAAAAGAGATACAAAAAAAATCATGATTACCAAAATAGTTGCGAGCACCAACCAATAACTAGCAATTATAACTACCTAAATGGTTAGGGCCCCCAATCAAAAACTAGGGGATCCTTCTGAAAGTGAGAAACTTCATAGCACAAAATGCACTCTGCTGCTTCTCCAGGTATAAATGTTGTAGGCATATGATTCTTTTGAATGTCACTAAATTTGGGGGAGTCGCTTGTCTCAGGTTTTTTGTGCGGAGTAACGGGAGGTGTCTTGTTGAGGTCGAATGACACGATTTCGCTCTCGTCCGCATTCTTCTTAGGCGTGGAGGGCTCATTGAACAAACATTTTGCCTTCTTCTTTTTTGGCTTACCCTTTACCTGCACTACCTTTGGATCATTTAAACCTACCAAAACCCTTGGAGTTAAGTTTTGGTCATTTATCTCTGGTGGAGCAGACAACTGAAGCTTGAAGAAAGCTGCCTTCAGCTTTTGTGATGACTTGTACGTTTTGGAATACGCCCTACAAAGTTTTTGCTTCCAATGTGAGGTACGCAAACCGTCCAAGTATCGCGACATCGTCATTGGTCTTGAATTGATCCATGGCCTCGCTTGGATTAGAGATTGTCTTTGCATGTCTTGTCCATCGACGGAGAATATTTCCCAGGAATCGATCGAAATAACCGAGACTTCATGACGATGAACATGTGGCGACATGGGAAACCAAGCGATTCAAACTTCATACAAGAACAATACATTATCTCAATTCTTTTATAATAAGCAACAATGTACTTTGGTTCTTTGTGCTCGGAGTTTGCTAGCTTGATAACATGTAACCGGACCATCGGGATGGAAATGTTCAACTTGAGTATCAATGACGACGTGCATTCTTTCAAAGTCGAAGCTCTTTTGCACATCATGTTATAAGCACCCCACGTATATATAGTTGATGCATGTTGTTGACATTCTTCAAGACTCCTCGATTACCGAAGATGTGTGTTAGTGATGTAATCATCTTCCGTCTCGGTGATTAGATTCTTTTTAGTGCTATGTCGTACGATGCAACAAATCTATACAACTTCATTTTGGTTCCAAGAACATTCTTCAAAGTGCGGTTCATCGACTCGCATCTTTGTGTGCTTCTCATACCTATTCATTGGTTAAATAATTGATAACTTTGTACAAGAATAATTTAGGTAATTCTTTTGGAACAAGTACAAGTAGTTACTTAACAAGGTAGGTACTCACCAAAATATGTTAGGTAATTAATAAACTCTCATAGTGATCTTGAGTGTGTACTAAGAAGTTGGTATTCATTGTTTAGTAATCACCTAGACAAGGTATGGTAATTACCTAAACATTAGAAAGCAATGCATGCGGGGAAATAATTTGGATTTTTTTTACTTCGGCATAAAACTTGACATGCATAAATGCTTCTCCCCCTTTTTCCTTGTCATTGTACAAATCCATGATCCATTTTTTTTTTTGCAATTTGTACTTTACAACAAGTTCACGCCACACCTCTTCAAAATCTTCTCTTGTTCGGCATTTGTCAACGCATTTCATGAAGCCCTTTGCCAAATCGTTTTCCTCCATTTTTTTATATTCCTCATAAAATGCCACAAACATAATCTATGATGGGCATTTAGTAGGACAATCTTGATTGCAGCGACCATGGCCTTGTCCCCATCAGTTATGACCGTGTGTGGTATATTTCCTTCCCCAGATTGGACCAACTGCTCCAAAACCCATTTATAGGTCTCCATTGTTTCATCAAAGCAAAGCAACGGAATGGGACTGCTTTTTCCCATGGTGATTCATGTCGACGATAACGACTAATGGCTTATTGTAAGCGTTGCATTTGTAAGTCGTGTCGAAACGCGATGACATTACCAAATGTTTTGTAATCGCGGCGGGGACGTCCCCGTCACACCAAAACATCTTCTCAAGCTTTTGCCTTTGTCCCTGTGTATGTTAAGAAAAGTCGATGTCATGCGTTCGTGCACATAGCATAGTATGCCATTACCGCCTCTGCATCACCATCGCCAATTTCTTCCTTTTGCAAGCGGTGAATAGTGTTGTACATGTCCTTTGCTAGGAAAGAAACTTTGTGCGGACCTCCTTGCTTCTTGAATGAAATTACACATAGTTACACAAGGAGAAACTCCCGAATTGATCATGGCTTTAATACGACTCTTGTCGGCCTCGGAAACATGATGATGGTTCTTTGTAAAAAAAAAATTGAGTATTGGGCGGGGCGCGGATGTGTGGCGATCGTGCACTTTTTAGCCAAAGATAAAATTTCTCCTACTCTCTTCTACACTAAGGTAGTATAGTGGAAGTAGGGGTCGTATCCACAGGGAAACAGGACGA
The DNA here is from genome assembly GCA_947648045.1 of Beta corolliflora. Taxonomy (NCBI): domain Eukaryota; kingdom Viridiplantae; phylum Streptophyta; class Magnoliopsida; order Caryophyllales; family Amaranthaceae; genus Beta; species Beta corolliflora. Next base: position 120,320 of record CANSZD010002960.1, read on the forward strand.
GTTTAGTACTTAGCGCGATTCGTAACCTAGATTAAGCTAAGGCGAGAAACCTAATTACAAAGGGGGGTTTCGAGTAGATTATAAACAAACTAAAACTAACTAGCATATAAACAAAATGAGAAATCAATTTGGAAAGATCTTGAATCCGATTAACATCCACTTCAATTCATTATCGATCCTCGAACCTCCACTCTAATTATTTCCATAATTATCTATTGTCGAGAATTAATCTCGTGTTCTCCTTATTCTTAGTTGAATAGCACGATCGGCGTGACTATAAAACCCTAACTAAAGGATAACCTAGTCCGATCTGCGTCTAAGTTCAATCCAATAGCAGCAATAAACACGAGAGAACCCAATAGACTGCTAATGTCATACACGCGATAAACACTTTCAGCAGTTGATTCAATTTCCTAAGAAATAACCAAGATGATCGACATCTAAATTAATCCCTAGTTTGCTACCAATTGATAAAAGAATAAAACAATCCGATTCTATTCTTAAATCTAGCATTAGATTAATCACACAATCAAACTAGTAACGTTCCTAGCATAATTATGCAACAATCATAAATCGAAGCATAGAAATTGAACCATAATCAAGGAAAAGAGAAAGAGAGGAAAGATCTCACGATACGATTTGAAGCTTCATGTTAATTTCTCCAAGAACAGTTCAAGCTACAATCCGATAGCATAAACCAAATCCAACATAGAAATCTCTAAGAAAACAAAGAAAACTAAGAAAAATAACAAAAGTGAGGAAGGAGAATTAAGAGAGGAGTGTTGGAGACTCCTCTTCCATTTTGACTCTACTCCATCTTTCCTTCCTTTCTAAAAATTAGGTTTTAGGAGGCTTTTAAACCCCGCACAAAATCGTGGCCCCAAGCCGACTTAACAGTCGCGAGTCGCGCCACCGATCGCGTAGTCGCGAAGATCGCATCGCCAAACCGCACAAAATGCGTGGCACGCAGTCATCGAGCGCGACAGGCATCGCCCGGTCGCGAGGAGCGGGGGTCGCGAGGTGCGGCGATCCTCGCGAAGTCGCGAGCTTGCTTGCTGGGCGGGCGTGCGTCATGGGCGGGCTCTCGTGGCCGTGCGATGGGCTGGCGTCTTGCTGCGTGCGATGGCTGGCGTCCGGCTTACGTGGGCGATCTTTTCCCGGGCCATTGGCTGGCATGGTTGCGAGGCAAGCATGCTGTTAGTTGGTGGAGCTTGGTTATGCGATGATGCTAGGTAGCACATTGTCGTCAACTCATAATTTGCTTCCGTGCCACCAAGCCATGGTGTTGAACTTTCTTGAACACTCAAGGATAACTTCAATTAAACATCGTTTAATTCCGTTTCTCCCTTAAAAGCTCGGAATCTAGAACATTAACACTCATTAACTCACAAAACCCGAACTTCCGCTAAGGTTGATTTATATGCGAACGTTAACAATTACGAACAAATCCCTAGCAAAGTGCACCTCAAATATCACAAAAACATCGTATAACTTGAGCGTATCAAATACCCCCACACTTGAACTTTACTCGACCTCGAGTAAACTCAAAAGTGAGAATCACCCAATAAATCATCACCCAAGTTATCAACACCAACCTCTCTCTCCACCAACTACATCATCATCATCACATCTTAACAACATTCGCTCAAAACCTAAACGTAAGGGACGATGATTCCCCCCCACTTAGATTCGAGCTCACCTAAAAAATACAAAGACGCGACAACAATAATCACCAAACGACAACCAAAATGTGAGCTCAAATCCTGAAGGATCTCAAAGGAATTGAACTCACTCCAACGCCACAATCAAAATGACAACTCGCCTAAAACCTCAAAAAGATAAACTACTACTACTATTACAACCAACCTATATAAGCAAGCCATGGAACAAAGACAAAAAGGGATAAATTCCATGCTTACTCCCAAAACAATCAATCAATCGAAAGAAAGTGAAAGCCAAAACAAATCTCCGGCAAATGAGTCTTCAAAATTCAAAATTCTCTCTTTCATCTCTCATTTTGCCTAGGAGCCCTTTCGTGTTTTCATCCTAGCTTCCCACATTTCTTTTTTTCCATCTCACCATCTTACCCGCTCAATATAAGCCACTTTTTTGCATAGGTTGCCCTTTCGGGTTTTCAACCTATCCGGGCCCCCAATTTTGTCCGAGTCGCCCACCCTTGTGGGTTTTCAACTCAGCGGGTTTCATTTTCATTGTTTTTTTTTTTATTTTTTTCATTTTCATTTTTTTTCATTTTTTTTTTTTCAAATTGAAATAAATACAACATAAATACAACATAGATACATGAGAATGAGAATACCCTCCCCCTACTTAAACTACACATTGTCCTCGATGTGTCGACAATGAGAAGAAAAAGGAAAGCGAAAATGGGGGAATAGAAAATCGAGCAAATCGAAGATCAAATGCTCAAGACTCATGACCAAACAATCAAGTCAAATTCAAATTTCTTAACAACACCATCTCAAATCTCCGAAATCAACTCACAACCCTCTCCCTCAAATCACTCAAACAAATGGCAAATTCAAAAGTTTTAAATTTTTGAGATTGACACCTAGCTCAAGAGATCGAAAAGATACAACAATCTCCTTGTTCCAATTTAGCCAACTCCTAGCGGTTGAACTCTTCCCAACGGGTTTTCTTTTGTGGACTTGGGCTCAAAGTGGATTATGATTTGTTCTGGTTCTTTTGAGTGGGTGGTGAGTGGGTGGAAGAAAATTTATTTTGGTGGTGGAAATTTGATGAGAAAATAAAGGAAAGGAAAGAAAATAAAAAGGGTCTCGGGTTGCCTCCGAGAAGCGTCGTTGTTTAAAGTCGTTAGCTCGACTTAATACCTTAAAGCTCAATCGGTGGGATTGTGCTCCATGTGTGACAATGGTGGTTCCATGTCAATCTCCACTTCAAGTACCTGCAAAATTGATTGAGAGAAACTCTTGCAATGCATTGTTAGTGCCTAGCTTACTACATCATGGTTGAGCATATAACATCGGATTATATCCAAAACCTAGCATTAAATCGACAACGAAACATCAACTAGTAGTACTCTAGCTAATCCAAGTCATGACCATTAATATAAATGTTTAAAGCTAGACAATAACCAAGCAATAAACCGTCAAAAGCTTCAATCAACCATTCCCAAGAGAGTGGCCAACCAAAAACAAAGAGCACAAGCAATACCATCCAAAAATCACGCTAAATACAAACAAGTAACATCGTTTCCCCGAACGGCGCCCAAAATTTGGGCGGGCGCGGATGTTGTCGTCGTTTGGGCACCGCGCCCGCCCAAAGATAAAATTTCTCCTACTCCTCTTCTACACTAAGGTAGTATAGTGGAAGTAGGGGTCGTATCCAGTGGGAAACGGGGGACGAGTTTAGTACTTAGCGCGATTCGTAACCTAGATTAAGCTAAGGCCCGAGAAACCTAATTACAAGGGGGTTTCAAGTAGATTATAAACAAACTAAAACTAACTAGCATATAAACAAAATGAGAAATCAATTTGGAAAGATCTTGAATCCGATTAACATCCACTTCAATTCATTATCGATCCTCGAACCTCCACTCTAATTATTTCCATAATTATCTATTGTCGAGAATTAATCTCGTGTTCTCCTTATTCTTAGTTGAATAGCACGATCGGCGTGACTATAAAACCCCAACTAAAGGATAACCTAGTCCGATCTGCGTCTAAGTTCAATCCAATAGCGACAATAAACCCGAGAGAACCAATAGACACCGCTAATGTCATACACGCGATAAACACTTTCAACAGTTGATTCAATTTCCCTAAGAAATAACCAAGATGATCGGCATCTAAATTAATCCCTAGTTTGCTACCAATTGATAAAAGAATAAAACAATCCGATTCTATTCTTAAATCTAGCATTAGATTAATCACACAATCAAACTAGTAACGTTCTAGCATAATTATGCAACAATCATAAATCCCAAGCATAGAAATTGAGACCATAATCAAGGAAAAGAGAAAGAGAGGAAAGATCTCACAATAACGGTTGAAGCTTCATGTTAATTTCTCAAGAACAGTTCAAGCTACAATCGGAGTAGCATAAACCAAATCCAACATAGAAATCTCTAAGAAAACAAAGAAAACTAAGAAAAATAACAAAAGTGAGGAAGGAGAATTAAGAGGAGTGTTGGAGACTCCTCTTCCATTTCGGCTCTACTCCATCTTTCCTTCCTTTCTAAAAATTAGGTTTTAGGAGGCTTTTAAACCCCTGCACAAAATCGTGGCCCAAGCCGACTTAACGTTCGTGAGTCGCGCCAGCTGATCGTCAGTCGCGAAGATCGCTTTGCCAAACGCACAAAATGGCACGCGCTGGTCGCGAGCCGCGACGGGCGTCGCGAGTCGCGAGGAGCAGGGGGTCGCGAGGTGCGACAGTGGTCCCTCGCAGTCGCGAGCCCGTCTTCTTTGGGCGGGCGTACGTCTTCAGAGGCGGAGTCTCGTCTTGTGCGATGGGTGGCGTCTTTGCTGCGTGCGATGCCCGGCGTCCGAAGCTTGCGTGGGCGATCTTCTTGGGCCTCGGCGCAGGCATGGTTCGCGAGGCAAGCATACGGTAGTTAGTGGAGCTTGGTTATGCGATGATGCTAGGTAGCACATTGTCGTCGGCTCATAATTTGCTTAGTGCCACTGAGCCATGGTGTTGAACTTTCTTGAACACTCGAGGATAACTTCAATTAAACATCGTTTAATTCGTTTCTCCTTAAAAGCTCGGAATCTAGAACATTAACACTCATTAACTCACAAAACCCGAACTTCCGCTAAGGTTGATTTATATGTGACGTTAACAATTACGAACAAATCCCCTGGCAAAGTGCACCTGAAATATCACAAAAACATCGTATAACTTGAGCGTATCCAAGTATCATAACTTGTTAATTTTTTAATTGTCAATGTGAACCACACAATGGCACATTTTATGATATAAATCATGTTTGCTGATCATATATCTCACCTCTTGACCATATTTGGTAGTATTCAGCAGCAACTCGAGGTAATCAGAGCAAACAAATACATGGAGTGTTAGGTAATCACCAAGCATAGTTTTGGTAATTACCAAATAGAAAAAAAAACTAGAGACTCAAACATTTTTCATTCGGACAGTTAGGTAATTACCAACTACATGATAGGTAATAACCGAACATAGTTCGACCACTTCGTATTTATGATTATGTTTTATCACCCACACCGAACTCTAAATTTGAAAACCTTCATTAGAACCGAAATCATTACCATAAGTTTAGGTCATTACCCCAAACAAGTTGTGATAATTCCCTAAGTGCAAATAATACCTTAAAACATCATCTTGGAAGAAGTAATACCTTAAGAATGGTACTTGGTGTGAGGGAACAAGATCGTGATTGTGGACATCGTTGGATTCCTTGATAAAGTATTTTTCCGAACTTTATCCCATTTGAACTAACAATTATTCCTTACTTACGCATCTTGTAAAGTGCTCTTTGGGAGAGCCCTCCTATTTGGATTTTCCAAATATTGGTTATCTCGAAAACCTTGCTTATTGCATCATATGGTTTTTGAGGTGAAGCGACTCGCCACTTGCTCTCTTAGTTGGGGCCTTGTGTCGGATTCCAAATCCTTTAACCTTGGCATACAACATATAAAAACCGAACTAAGTTTTTAAGAGTGTCAAAGTATAATTGCTTCATATCTACCTCATTGAAATCTTCTAGATCTTTGTCCAATTTCTCCCGAATCTCAACAGTATCGAAGAAGAGTATACGTAATGGTCGATATCCTCATCCATCGGGGGAGTTAGGTGTATCAAGCTTTGTCTTCTTAGTGAAATTTGTGAGTATTCTCCAAGTCATCAATATGTTGCATATCATCATCCAAGTCATCAATATGTTGTGTATCATGTGTTTGAGTAAACTCGAGTGCATTTAAATATATATGTTCATTGTGCTCAGTTGATGCCATGAGTTTACGTATTGTTCATACGCACTCCAATAACCCACGAATGCAAAATGTTGAATGTAATTAGAAATTTGCATCATTATCATTTGCTAAAGTCAATGCAATCATAAAAATTAGTCATGATCACGATGCGATCATGTGTTTGGAATAACCATGATTATGCTTGGTGATTGCAAAACATTCAGAAATTGTAGTGATTTTATGAATTGGAAGTTTTTAAGTGTAATCTATACATGCTAGTGTTGTGGAATTTATGAATATTTAATGATATATATAATAAGACTAGGTTTATACTAGTTCTAGCCTTTTCAATTCCATAGCGTGTTTGGTAATATATGCTAGTGTTGCCTCACTTATGTTTGATATTGGACGATGTATGTTTGGTGATTATCAAAAACTTTCTAGAAGTTGTTTTGGTGTTATGAATTGTAAATTTTTATGTGATTACATTAGTATTGATTGGTTTATAAATAGTTAATGATGGCTATAATAATGCTAGGTTTATACTTGTCTATCTTTTTGAATTCCCTTAAATGTGTTAGGGAATTACAGTATACTTTTGGTAACTACCTAAATATATAGGGTAATTAATAAACATATGCTTGTTACAAAGGAAACATTTATACCAATATTTATGGAAAAAAATACCATTGAAAGAGGAAGCTATGTTTCACCACTTTATTTAAACTTAGAATCTTCACTTTGGTTGTTTTGTTCCCAAAATAAAATGAAAATAATGCTTTGTTAAGTTCAAAATTTCTAGGGTTTATTTTTTTTAACTTTTAATTTATGTGGAACTATAATATTATGAAAGTGAAATCTTAAGCATTTATTGATTTTTTGAAATTCAAATACTACATTTATTATTATTACAACCATAAAAACAACAATAAATGTTTTAGATGATGATTATGAATGTTATCATGATAATATTTTGAGGATTTTATCATTTCATATAATGGAAGTAAAGAGTCATTTTGTAACATTAATGAATAATTCATAGTTTTTAGAACAAAAATATAAATTTAGGATATAAAAAATCTAACTTTTTCTTATTGGATGAAGGTTTCCTCCAATGGAGATTGAACTTTGACTTGCTAGAATTGACTTGAGTTGATGACGTGTGTAACAAAAGTAAGAAAATAGAGGTTAGGGCATAAAAAATATATATTTTCTTTTACCTTTTTTTTTGTTAAAAAAATTTGATATTTTTCATTTTGGAAACCCCTTTTAGTCTTCTTCCCCTTTTTCTCTTCCCACTCTTCTTTACTCGCTCTCATTTTCTCTCTCTCCTCCTTACTTCGTTCATTTTCCTCTACATCATCCCCTGTTTTTTCGTTTCTCCTCCCAACTGAGCCATATGAAAATACAGGCGTCAAAGAGCGCACCAAGTGGGGGAAAACACTTCCTCGGGTTTTGTTTCCGACCACTGTAGACACCAAATTTTGAACCCCTTTAACGGATAAATAAAGATTTTGAAAATAAATAAAAATAACGGGAAATGGTCGTGCATGTGGAGGCGTGCCCCGAGTGCAAATGCATGTTTTCGCCCACAGGGCGCGAGTTTCATTAAGTCATACGGTTTTTCCATTTTTTTGCGTATTAGTCATGCGGTTTCGGCTTAGAAATATAATTCTAGTGAGTCGTAGTCAATAACTACAAGCAGGTTTTAATAAAATGATTACGTAGTATAATCATGCTTGTCTTTATTAATTTGTGAGTTTTTGTTACTTGTCTTAAGTTAGTCTTTCAAGAGAAGCAAAGTAGGAAGTCGCGATTAGGCGTTGGGATTTTGGTCTGTATTCCAAAATCGGTATTGATCGATTTTCTTGATGGTCGAAGTCATTGTTTATTGAATAAAGAATAAGAATATATTCTTTATCATTAATCACGTCCTTTATCCGTTAGTTAGGGAATAAGAATCATGAAAAGGAGTGAGAATAAGAATCAAATCCCATGTATAAGAAGGAAAGAATAAGTTTTCAGGTAGGATCAGAAGTGTCCTTGACGCACGATAATGCGCCAGTCGCATGATTGTGCGCCTAGCGCACCGGCATGGCTGCGCCGAGAGCGCGAGAGCCTTGCGCCTAGCGCACGGAGTTGTGCCTAGTGCAGGCTCCTGCGTTGCGCAACGTTCTAATCGGAATTTTTTGACGTTTTTCGATGCGTTTTTTTTCACGTATTAGGGTGTATTTAGGGAAGAATATTTTCAGAAAAAAAAAAGATCTAATTTTGCTTCATTGATGAGAAAATCCAAAAAGAATAAGAATATTTGTATTTCCAAAGAGATTTGATAATGTCATTTGGGTGAGGTCATTAGAGTGATGTCACTAGGGTGATTAAGGATGAGCAAAATCAGATTTTTTTGGGTTAAAATATGATTTTCTACTTCTTTGAAACCCTAGTTCATTTCCCTCATTTCCCTATAAATACCCTCCTTTTTACTTCAAAACCAAGTTGAACTAAATCAACTTAATTTCACAACTTCTCAATACTACTCTAATCTTCTCTACTTCCTTCCTCTAAGAAATCTCATTCAAGAAAAAGAGAAAGTAAAGAGTTAGGAAAGTAATTAGTAAGTAAAGAAGTTCTTCAAAAGAAAGAACACAAAAAAGGGTTTAAGTTAGTGATTAGTGGATTTAGAAACTCACTTAGGGATTAAGAAAATCACAAAAAAAGGTAGAAAAAGGAAAATTTGCAAAACGGAAGTGCTTCATTGAGCTAGCAAGGTAAAGTTGGAGCTTTTGTTATTTTCTTGATTATCTTCTTAATCACTTACTAACTTTCTCCTTGTTTCTTCTTATCATTTTTTAAAATTTTAAGAGTGATTTGGGTAAAGAGGAAGTCCTAATAGGTTCCCAGTGACCTTAAATCACCCCCACCTAGAATAGTCAACTCTTATGGGGAGACTCTTAGGAAACAATGTGATTATGTGATTTTTCTTAATCAAGTTGTTATTCATCACTAAAAAATGTTTTCATAAAAGAGAACCAAGGCGCAAATTGTACACAAACATCTCCGTATAAAAATGTGATGCTGTAATTATAATCAGTTTTAATTTCAGTACTTCATTTCATTTCGTCTGTACTATCAGAATATAAGGAAGAATTTAATATTTTCCTATGAATTGCAAGATGTTTCCAGCACCTTTCAGGCTTTGGAATTTCTAAAACCAAATTTTTATAAATAATTAAAAATCATACAACTATATTTGGCTCAAAACTGATTACATCCAGCACCACATAAACTTGTCTTGCTAATAAAGTTTCAAAATAAAATCACTTAGATAAAACTAAAAACATCAAGATTAAATAAAACACCAATAGATTTTCAAAAATATAAAAATCATGTTCAAGTATGAATTTTATAAAATTTTTATCTAATTTTTACAAAACCGTTCATATAAATCACTAAATTCTCCGATCGATTTTCTCTTCGTTAAGAAAATAAATAAAAAGGGTCTTAAAAGTATCCAATTTAAGTGAAAATTTCCAGTCTAGTTCTTCAAAGTGTCTAGAATGTTCAAAATAAGTTAGGAAAGTTGGATTTCAAGAACAAATTGAATAAAGGTCCTATTTTTGACCCAGTTTGAGGTATAAAATTCACCATAATTCAAGTGTTCACTAAAAAGCTTGTTAAATTTCGACACAACATAAAGAACTCACTGACCTATCCATGGGTAAATTACATACTCCATTTTACGTTTTCTACGAATTTATGAATTTTACTAGTCGGTATAAGAAGCAAAAGTGCAATCTGGAAAATGAAATAAAGTAATTAAGCTCGGGTTTCAATAAAAATATTTTTTCTTTTCATACGAAAATGTTGATTAAAAATCATGAAATTTATAAGTTTCTCTTAAAATGGCTCATTTTATCATGTAAATAAGAATAAATAAAAATTGTCATAAAAATCAAAATCAAAGAGCTTAGTTAATCTCTAATTTTCCGCAGTTTACAAATAAGCATGAATTCCAAAGCCCATTCAAGAGGATGAAGATCAAGAAGCATCATGGTGAAGATTAAGATTGAAGATATGTATAGATCTCATAGAATTTGTACATATTGTTGTAATAATAGTTTTTGTAAATAGTTATTACATCTCTCATTAATAAAAAACATAGATATGTTTATGCATAATTTCATAAATAATTCCTTAATTCTTTTAAATAGAATTAGCAACCAATATTACAAATTTTTGCATTTGGGCCCAATACTCTCCTTAGTATATGAATTAAATGACTCGATCTCAATTAAGAAGAAAAATTATAAATCTAACTAAGTTAAATTGTACTGATGATCCATCTTCACATTTTAAATTTATTCTTCATCTTCAAATGGATTTATCATATAATTTGACATAATTAGGTTGGTAATTATGATCTACGCGTTGTTTTTAAGTAGTTTCACGTGTCTCGCTTTAAATAGCCAAATTCCAATTAGCGGAACGTGACATGATCTCCATGTTTGATCTCAAATTGATCATTCCTCTCTAATAACTGATAATCTTGATTAATATTAGGCCTCAAAAGCCTTAATTAGGAAGCGAACCTCCTTTTTCTAAGATCTCTTAAAAATCATAGCGTGATCACTAATTAAGGTGGTTATTTCCAATCCCTCGATTAATCGTTAATTAAATTGGTTAACTCAAACTGCGTCATATTTAATCACTTATTAGAGTGATTATCTTAAACCTAATAGTTAATCACTAATTGGGGTGATTAGCTTAACCTACCATCATGTTTAATCACTAATTAGAGTAATTATCTTAAACCTTAGTTAATCACAAATTAAGGTGATTAGCAACCTCTCCATTTAAAATCTTAAACCTTAATAATTGTTAATTAGGGCCGTTATTTTTCTCATTTTTAATCACTAATTAGAGTGATTATCTTAAACCTTAATAATCGTTAATTAGGATGATTATTTTCTCATTTAATCACTAATTAAAGTGATTATCTTAAACCTTGAATAATCCCCGATTAGGGTGATTACTTTATAACCTTCATTCTTAATCACTAATCGAGGTGATTATCTTTCCTCTTTTAAGTTTAGTCCGCTAATTGAGGGTGATTTATCTTAACCTTCTCCATTCTTAATCACTAATTAAGGTGATTATCTTAATCCTCCTTCATATTTAATCACTAATTAAGGTGGTCCCCTCTTAATCCCCATTTCAATCACCTAATTAGAGTGATTACCTTATTCCTAACAGTTGTTTTATTCTAAGGTGAGTTATTCATAATCTATTCACTAGTACAAGAATTGACAATTTGCAGCGGATGTGAAGCGCCCATTTGCGTCAGACATGGGTCGGACGCAACCGGAAACTCTCACCTTGAAATCAGAATCTAAGATCTCTGCTTCCCGGACAAGCGTGCGACGTAGTTATCTCATATTTGCGTCGGACCCGGACTACCACCCGACGCTCATAACTCTTTGAACTGGCTACTTGGCCGGAATTGTGGCCTTACCATACGTGTCGCATGTTGCTTCCCATGTGGGAAGCAAATGATCTCCTATCTCGCAGTCGCACATTGAGCGGCATGTGGCCTTCGCAATGGTGGAAAGAGCCCAGACCCTTACAAACCCGTGAACCCGGCCAAATAATCGTGCGGACGTCGCAGCGTTCCTAACACGTCGTCGAGATAGGAGATCATCTCGTCGGATATTATGTAAAGTGCGACGCAAATGATATTTTGAGATTTTTTTTTGTTTTTTTTTTCATATACAAAACCTTAAACTTAAAAGCTAAACGAACATTATATTAATGATTATGAGCGGAAAAGTAGGTGAGAGTCGGCTTTGTAATTTGATGACAACGCGAGAAATCATTAGGAAAATTTTACATATATAACCAAGAACACGGTTCTAGTACATCTCAAAGCAACCAATGTGCGATCAATTGCAATCGGGCGGCTAACAAGGTTGAGTCAGCTAAAATATTATTCAACCTATAAATACATATACTACCTAGTTAGTTTTGCGGCTTTGATGACCTCTACAAAGTATTTTGCAAAAAGTTCTTTGAGTTCGGCGATCTCGGTCTTCGAATTATGGTGCGAGGACTTGGTGGAAAATCCTATAAATATATTAAATTAGTTAATATACTTGAAATTCTATAAGTATAAATAACGCATTTACGGCGTACATATACCTCTTGTAAATTATACGAATCATAGTGCATGCGGGCGATTTCAAGCATGTTTCATCACGAAATAGCACGCATTCGCTCCTCTAGATTGTTGAGCACACTACACCAAAATTTAAGATATATATTAGAATGGAAAATAAAATCCTAAATTAATTTATAAAATGTGTATATCAAATGCAAAACCATAAAGAGTTTCCCAGGATGGTTATCAAAGGCAAATTTAGTTCCTTTATTAGATTCTTGGTAGCGTGAAATATGCCCGAGTATAGAAATTTTTTAACAATAAGTATATAAACATTTATAAATTATTTAAAATATCATAAAATGCATGTACATAAATACCTCATAACAACTATGAACTACTATTGTGGCATCTTGACTAATTTTCTTTCTCTCTGTAGCGAATTGAAATATACGCTTTCTTAGATAGACAAATGACAAGGAAAAGTCAATGTTCCTAAGGCATGAAGCAAAATGTGATGCTCACATATAACCACAAGTTCCTTATACATAAAACAAAGAAAAAGATTAGTTTTAACTAACATACTTTTGAATATACGGACATAAGATGAAGCACATATTTTTGATTGGCTTTCATTGAACTTATTGCCATGTAGTTGATCCCGACATGTCACGGTTGATTGCAAGTATCATGATGGCAGAAATCATACTTGGACACATGAAGGCAATAGTACCTGGGTTGACTCCTCTTCCAAATGCCTACACTCCCAAATACTTCCAAGTAGCAGAAGCAGTAAAAATGAATATCCGTATTGATGGTTTGAAGTTTGAGGAATTCTCACATCATAAATATTTTCAGAGTGGGGATACGGTAAGCCATTGCTCCGGTGAGAAGTTGAAAAACATCTTGTGGCGGGGGAATGATCATCGGTCACAATCATGGTTGAAGAAGACGGTACCCTTCATAACTTGCATACTAAAGGCTCATCAGGGCCGGTTCGCAAAATAATACGATGCGTATCGCCCGGCAGCTATCGCTTCACTTTACTCCACTCCGGTATTAGAGTCGGTAAAGGATGTATGTACCTATGTGCATCTTTTGTATTTTCTGCTCCCAGCCCACTCCCATGGGCAAAGCGGAATCTTGGAAATTGACATAGTCGAGGTTCTAATATCTCTTCAGTGAACCCGTAGTGAGACTTCATTGTCTCGACAATTGTTCTATTTTGCTGCTTGTATACTTTCGATAATAAAGCCCCATTATGCCAACACCCTTTTGTTTGCACCGTGGTTGTCGATCCGAAGCTTAGTGTAAAATGAATAACCATTGATGTCAAAGCCAGCGTAGCGGGAAGGGCTTTTACATCTTTGACCCATATGCCAACCATCTTTTGGTATGTCAAGTATCATTTTAGGTGGAATAGTGGTTACATACTTTCGTTCTTTAAATCAATCAGCGAGCAAACGATTATGCTCGATCACGACTCACGTTTATTCTTCAATGGATACGAACACTAAGAACATTCATGCTCATCTAAGTGAGATGAACTTGTTCGGATTTTCTAACACTAAATATTACGCTTTTCTTTTGAAACTCTAAAAGCCGAACCAATATTTTTACAGTAATTTTCTGACGTAGTCTTCCTTCATGTCTAGATTTTGGCAATCCAATTGCTTGTGCACATACTAAATCTTACCCGACTTGCATATTCGGATACTTCCTCCCGGCCCATTCTTTGGACAATACTTGCTTTGATACTATTTGGATTCATCACTTTCCCTTCAAAGTACCCACATGTCTTTTCGGAAGGCCGCATGCCATCATACAAGCGCAGTAGACAAAGTTTAATTTCTCGGATAAAATGAATTATCAAATGAGCATGATGATATTGAAGCGATGGTGGGAAGTACATTTCAAAATGAGCAGCCGTCAATGCATGCTAACACAAGATTATCTAGAGTGTTAGAATCATCCACCGCAAAAATAGTTGCGAGGAAGAAACGCATCTTTGTTATAGTGGATCTTGCTTGGGACGGCGAAATTCCTCGTATTGCAGCGGGTAATAAATCGTTCCATAAAGATATAACCAATCCTTGAGATTTCAATAACGGTTTCAAGTCATGATGAGACGGGGTTTCCGAAAATTTGTGAGTATCAATGGGGACCTTTAACCTATCAGGCGGCACAAAACTTCGTTTCTCCTTCTTAGACAAAGTGTAGTGGTGAAGATAATAGCGTTGTCACAGCTCACAGTGCTAGTTGAATCTGCCTTACATTTGACCATGTCTTTCCTAACTTTAACTCCATCCTTTGTCTTCCGGGCATATTCAGCAATGTTAGAGCAATGACGCCATAGCTTATTTTTTTCTCAATGTGCATTAGATCGAAGACGATGTCGACTTCACAAACATTCCCGACTATGGGAGGTCCGGGACTCTAGACCTTTTCTTGCATGTAAGTTCTTGAGACACTTTTCAAGAGCTTTGCGAAACAATGTTTTCAATATCCTTTGCCCCCCAAGATACAAGCACATTTTCCACATGAGTGCGGGAGGGGGCTTCTACCGTCTCCCCTTTCCGTTGAGCGACTTTTTTCTTCTTGCGAAATGGATGATTACAAAGGAAGCCGTATGCCGGGATAATCGGGGTATACATTCTTCCCGCGATGATGTAGCAGCTCATCAATCATATCCTCATCACAAATAGGGCATGCCTTTGCTCCTTTAAGCATATCGCAGGACAAATTCCTTTATAAAGCTAGAAATCATTAATCGTGCAAAATATCATGGCACGTAATGTGAGTAGGGTTTTCATAGCTAGAACATAGAAACACCTTGTCCCACAATAATTTGAGATCTTGAATTAGGTGGGTCTAGATACACATCTATGTGGTTTAAGTTTGTAGGACCAGAGATAAGAGCCGATAAGCGGCGGAATAAACTTGCGGCTTCATGCAGGAGAGGCTGATTATAAATGCAAATTGATAGAGAGCAGGCGAAGTGCTATGCTGGAGTACACAGGGTGCCAAATGGATTCATCCCCCGCGTACATTGCAAAGTCCCAAATTTGGGTGAGGTTCTTTGCAAGAGCACAGGAAAACTTTTCGGTAGATATTTCTCCATTGGGAGAATCGGCCGGATGTCTAAGCATTCCATCTTTCTTCCTCTCATCAGCATTACCACCTTAATAATTTGCATTATTTCATCCAGAAATACGGCCTTCGTCTCGGAATGATTGGAAGATACCAAAAACCTTCATGGAGTTTCTTTCTTTCTCACCTTCATCTTGTCCTCACTTTATCACACGATGCAAGACTCTCCACCTTGGACACTCACCCAATCCTTGTACTCATTTGATACAGCACACTAATCATTTTTGGCGTGCATGCTTATCTTCCTCTTATTCCATACTAATGGACACGGCAATTTATTCCCCTCATAGGTAGAAATTTAGAATTTCATTCCCATCGAATTAACAATTCTTTTAAAGTGAACAACTCACTTGGGCTTTTCTCTGTCCAACTATTTGGCGGTACCATGTTGAATTAGTAAGCAGGATGCGGGAAAGTTTGAGTCAAATTCTTACACCCTGGATACATAGGTTTGTCCATTGCACTTAAAATATTATCATATACATGTTGGACCATTGTTTTTATCCTCACAGGTATGCGACATCTCATCTACCTATCATTTCTCGTGCCACTTACCTCCCGATCTCATCATCTACCCTCTCATTATCATTATTATCCTCTCGCTTTAGCCGATATCAACGGCGACCGCGGCCTCATCATGATAACTGATCGACATACAAAGTCATCCACACAAACTATGTGATCATAAAACTCTTCATGCCATGTCCACTTATAGTATAGTTACTCTTAAACCAAGCCAGATCAAATGATCACTTAATTTTGATCCACATGCGATACCCACACAGAGTTATTGCAGTCCTGACAGACCTGAGAACTGCTTTGACCGTTACTGCGTTGATGTTCTATGTACCACGGTAGAATTCGTGACCCTTGTAAAAATATGGCGAAATCCGATTGCCATACATCAGGTTTACGGTCCGTATTCATCCACTAGATACACCAAACAAATAACACAATCGATGCATCATTCAAAGTGTCTTATAAAATGCGATTCATGAACATTTTGGGTCCTTATCCCTCCGACCTAACCCATTCGCCCAGAGTTCATCTCACTGGTGCATGAATGTTTGGTTTCAATTCTAAGAAAAATCCGTATTGCTTCCCTACGATTCTTCTCCAAGTTAACGATGAAGATAGTAGGTAAAGGCCGAAGATGGTAGGTAGGCTATCAGCGATGAAGCCGCAGAGAGCTGGCTTGGGGGTAGGGGCTAGATCTTTCTTGGAATGGAAAACTTAAACAGTCAAGTCACGTCCTAAGTGAGGATAAGGGAAACTCAGAAATACGATCCCAAGCGGGGACTATTGAGGGCACACTCCTAATGAGTAAGCCTCGAGCGGTATCTCGGGCGTTGGATGGATACGTTGCGGTTAAGCACCATGACCAATGTATTCCTTAGATTTCCTCACCTTCCCCCATTAAGGTATGTCCATATAGATTTGGTCATAATTCAACATATACTTTCCCGATCACATAACGAGCAATTTCCATATGACTTTTCCAATCACATAAGCAAACCATTCCCGCCGTTTCCGAACCTCCCGTATAGGTTTGGTCATAATTAGACATTATAAGGACAAATAAGCAAAATAAACATAAAAACCCAAGGTATAATATATGCCCTGCACATGCTGGGAGCAGCGAAGACAAGCTGCTTGAGGTGAGCTTGGAACTTGACCTTCAATGAGCAAGTGAGAAGATGGAATGTGGCAGTGGGCATTGGGGCATTAACTTGATCCCGAGGTGGTGATCGAAGCGTCATAACTCATAATATGACTATATATCTAATATTAAGACGTCCGCAAATTGGAAATTAGAAACAATACATTAAGATTAAAAAGTAGAATTGTTAAGATCAATAGTAACAAAATTCATAAGCACTGAAGCTGGAAACTACAGACATTACTAAATTCCGTCTAAAAAAATTCACATTCATATTATTTTATCCATGAGTTCGATTCTAAAGAATTTTCAACCTTAACAAAAATCATAACTAAAATCCAAACACAAGCCAAACACAAAAAATTGAGGCCACCGGCAATACATGATTAATCCAATCTCATCTTTCCACTCTCTTTCTTAACATTTGCCCACTGGGGAAGTGAGTAGGTTTGCAGGCATTTGTCTAATTGACTCAGTTCAAAGAGGTGTGCAAAAAAGGTATGTTGGAGTGTGCCGGGGGAGGTCTGCGGTGGCTTGCCCGGCCGCAAAGATTAGCCGGTGGCGGCGGCCGGGAGTGGCGGCGGCCGAGAACGGGCGCGAGAGCGGGAGAGGCGTGGAGTAATGTGGGGGAGAGAGAGAGAGAGTGGATCGGCTGATCGTATGCGGTGAGACGTAGGCGAGGATGACCCCAAACGGCAATAGGAGCGACCACATGTTTTGTCCCCAAAAAAAAAAAAAAAAAAAAGTTTTCAGAGTGAAGTTATTTAAGGGAAGGAAACAGTGTGAGGTGTCCAGGCTAAATTGGTGCGCGGGAGCATTTGCATCACTCTAAGATAAGTGCGGCCTTGAGGAATATAGCAAAAAATGACGGGTTTGCATCGCGTCCCGGGAATAAGTGCGACGCAGTTTATAAGTGTGCATTGATGAGGGTTGAGAAAGCAGGTCATGCAGCGTAGGATGCTTTTACAAAATGCGGCCGGCGCATAAGTTATACGTCGGGATGTATGTCACGTTCGATGCGGATTAGTATTGTATGTCTGCAGCAGTTTGGAGGCCTAACAATCACCTCTGCGGTGGCCCGGAGAGCACATCCGACGCTTATAGCTGATGCAAGTGGTACGTGAAGCGTTTTGCGTCATGTTTCCTTGTGGATGCGGCACATGTAACCCTAACAATATACGTAAGTTAAAGTACAATCCTTATACATCTGCGCGTGTCGTTGCTTTGCCGGAAAGATCAGCCGCATGTCTTGACTCCTGCCATCCCTCCCCTCGGGAATGTGCTTCGTTGGGATTTTTAATACTTTGTCGAAGCCTTAATTGTCTATTTAAGTCATTTCTTCGAGGGTGCGTATATGACAGTAAAAACTAACTGAATCGTCGATTACTAGTACTAGTGATTCTTTCCTTTTTCTTCCCCAATAGGAATTTTGTAATTAGAAGCGGAACATAAGATGTCGAACACTACGATGGTTTTGATCCATGTAGGTGAATTCCAATCATGACCATGTGGCTCATGGTGCAGCT
Organism: Beta corolliflora; assembly: GCA_947648045.1. Taxonomy (NCBI): domain Eukaryota; kingdom Viridiplantae; phylum Streptophyta; class Magnoliopsida; order Caryophyllales; family Amaranthaceae; genus Beta; species Beta corolliflora. The sequence goes on from CANSZD010002960.1 coordinate 138,737, forward strand.
TAGGTGCTCAACCCTACGCCCTTTCAGCCGTTATATTAGTCCTAAATAAATAGTTTAAATGTGTATATGTACAAATTAATAACGGTACTACACCTTTTTATACCTATGAGTGCCACACTAAAATAGAAAATACTTGCACTTAGTAAGCATCACTTATTAATGAAGCAGTAAGCAATAGACCCGAAACGGAAGGAGAAGCAGTTCAGAGCGTTCACTTTCCTCTTAGCCTAAACCGAGAACCCTATCTGAAAGGTATCCAAACCATTTCCAAAGGCGTAAGCGATATGAACCAATTATCGCTAGAACTTAAGTGATATTTCTTGAAATTAATTTTTTAAATGATTTATTAATAAATTTGTCCCTATTAGGACATTAATGGGGTGTGACTTTAGGTTTTCCTTTTACTGCGTGGAAGTCCCATTAGAGAGAGACTTTCGTTGGATTCAGACCGATCACTGACACAATCCAAAATCGGATACCACAGACCCACATTTTCATCAATTTTGGTTTTTGTTTCGAGCAGTATAGTAGTGTCCCTTGTTTTTAGTTTTTTTTTCTTATTTTTCAATGTATTTATTTTGTGAGTGAATTATATGATGGGGTTGGTTCGTTATGATAAGTACTTAACTTGCATTTTGCCCTATAAAAGTCATGAGTGTTGCAAATAACTATTTTAAGGGTTTGGTTATCACTTGTGGTTTTAGGATGGTCTTTTGATGAAGAACATTGAGTAAAAATCACTGGTGCATGTAATTTTGAATATGTGGTGACTACAAAGAGATTTTTGGTAATTACCTTAATTTTGGGGAATGATGTATATTATTGGAGTTGTTTTATTGTGTGGACTTCCTTTGATATTTCTTGAAAGTTTAATGGATACTTATATCTTGTGTCAAAAAAAGTAATTATATCTTATGTCGAAAAGTTGTGTAACAACGAATTTTGAGTTTATGATGCATATTGTTGGGGGTTAATTATTTTGAGAACTTCTTTGATTTTTCTACAAAGTTTAATGGAAAATTACATCTTGTATTAAAAAAGTTTTGTCGCATGGATTACTTAAGGTAATATATTTGTTAAATTTGTTGCTGTTTTATGCTCAATGTGGTATTTAATCAATAAGATGCAATATATGGTGATTACCTATATCTTATTGGTGACATACCTAGAATAAGTTTGGTAATTACCAAACTTGTTTAGTGGTAATTATCAAAACCGGCTCCGCAATTGTGATTTTTGTTAATTGTTGCGATTCTTTTAATGTTTTTAGGGCACGATGTCACAGCGAAAGCAAGCTGAATAGGGACCGAGCTGGAGTTGTCAGTACCTCTTGCTAAATGGCAAACCAACATGCCGAGTGCATCCACAAGTAAGGTATGGACCTTGCTACTATAATTCTTTAAGGACTTTTGTTGCCTTTTTAGAAACTCTATTATTTCATTAATAATTAATACTTTATAATATCCACACACAAGTACATGGTTGACTTTTGGAGATGTTCAGTTGTTTGTTGATCTAATTAAAGTTTCGAGACACAAGAAGAACGTTTTGGATCCAACTTGGTTTAAATTTCGTGTTTTCCATACAAGTTGCAAGGTCATAAGGAAAACAATGTGTAAGTGGGTGATTGACCATTTCGATCCTAAAACACACATCTTAGATATTCATGGGAAACAAGTTGTAAGAACCCCGTCGCATGTGAGTGGTAGTTGTGGCCTTAGTCCCGTAGATTTGATATTGAGAGTAAAATGCCTCTGACCACGATTATGAGGAAAGGTTACAGGCACTAATATGGATTTGGATAATATGGCCGTGAAACCTACGCAAACTTGATCAGACGACAGTTGTTCAAGGCATTATTCACCCTCTTTCTTGATGACTTCACTACTTTCACCCACTCTTGAACTAAACCAAAGGAGGGATGGCTTCATGTTGTGGATTACACGGAGATGATTCCCCAATGGGATTACGCTAAGTTTATCTTCTTCCATTCCATCTGGGAAGTAAAGCTGTGTTCCCAGCTAAGTCATCCGGTGCCAATGTTGGTGGTTGTTCCCATTTTGGATGGTAAGTATTCATTACTTATTTGCCTCCCCCACATGGCTAATAGTTGGTCTGACATTGTTTAATAATAACAAAAATAGTTTTGTATTTTTTTAAACCTGTTTTGAACACATACAAGTCTGGTCCACATTGTTTGGTATCCAACAAACTTGTTTTAGTAATTACCTAAAACTCTTCCGAACACAAGTATATAAGTTGGTATGACATTATTTTGGTAATCGCCAAAATAGTTTTAGTAATTACTTGAAACCTCTTGGAACACAATATAGTGTTCCTCAGCTGGAGTTCTGGGAATTTCCCTCGATGGTTGTTATGTCATTGCCTAAAAGATTTGGGGCATATCTTAACATAATAACTGATTAATTTGTCTTCTTAACTTATTTGGTAATTACCAAACATGTTTAGGTGAGGTCTAAGCAAAATGTATATGATAAAATTTTCCATTCTATGGTTTCACTTGAAGCAAAGATAAAAAAATTATTTTGGTATTCTTACATACTCGTAACAGCCGATTTTCACACTTAGTACTCTTGGCTTCGAGCCTCGATGAGATTTGGAGGTTCAAGACTCCAAGAGTGGTCGACTGAGTGATGCCAACACCAAGTGCTTGAATGACGCCCGTCCTTGACTTGCAAGATTCTTACGTAATCCCAGAGTGAGGTTGTACCAATGATCATTAAGTCCCTTCATTTTCAGTTGTTTTCTCACAATTTATGAAAGTAAATGTTTATTATTTTGTTTATCTAGAATTGTTGCACAAGATTCAAAATGAGAAGGAGTTGATCATGGAAAGCCGAGCAATTGCGGCCAATAGTTCTCAAGAAACATTTGTCATTTGAAACAAAATCTCCTGACTATTCCAATTTTAACCAAATGTTCAAATGGATGCCTCAAGGTCCAAGCTCTAATAGTTTTAATTCTTATCTAATATGTTATGCTTGCATTTTAATTTGGGCTCTATGGTGGTTAAATAAGATACTAATTTCTTATGTAGATCAGCTTTCATGAAATATAACCAGTGCAGTTATGTCTTGTGTACGTCGATCATCTTTACAGTTCTTCGTGACTGCGTAAACTTTTTTGGTGTTTACCCAGTATATTGTTTGATAAACATTAAGTAGTTTTTGAACTTCTAAACCTTTTAAATTTAAAGTTTATGTCTCCCGATGTCGTCATTCATAAAATAAAATGCAAGAATATAATTATCATGTTTAAAATATAAACGATATGCAATTTAGAGTATGGTTTGGTTCATGAGATGTCTTGATAAATATATGGATTAAAATATATTTGGTGAACATTACCTATCATGTATTTGGTAATCACCAAGCTCGTTCTGTGTTTACCTAACACTCCATCTACTTACTTCGATCATTGTTGGTAATCACCAAAAACCAAGAATTACCTTATGTACCTTATTCAAGAGTGTTAGGTAATTATTTAAAACATTTTTGGTGATTACCAAACAATGCTCGCACCAACTTGTTTCGTGTTTTGAAAAAGGTTTAGGTAATTACTAAAACTATTTTGGTGATTATCCAAACAATGTCAACCCAATTTATCCATTTCGGAATGAGGTTTAGGTAATTACTAAAAACTATTTTGGTGATTACGAAACACTTCAAACCAACTTATGCATTTTTGGTAATTTTCAAAACATGTTGACAATAGGAGTAAAAAAAATTTTGGATTGTATATTGAGGATACAATATTATAAATTACAGAAGTTTTAGCTCGATCTTTGTTATTTCGATTGTTTCTAACCTTATCATTTGATTATTTCTCCAGATCAAAGCAGTTGAAACGGGTTGCCCCAACTCGGATGGTGATAACTATTGAAGACTCGAAGTGATGTAAGCCGTATATCTACCGGTGGTAAAACCGTCATGGATTTTACTAATGGTAGCTATGATTTAGATTTTCAGAAATCGATTCAACGAAAAGAAGTTGACATTTGCCAATCTACCTCCAGAGAGTAAGACAGCCCAAAAAAGGGTAAGACACCAACAAAGAGTGATTGGAAGGTTACTACACCTAAATCCAAACAAACACCCTCAAAAGCCATAAAGAACCCGAAAAAGGGTAAAACTAAACAAAAGATTAAGAAAACTAAACAAGTTGAGGAGATTGGTGATGAGGAGATTGGTGATGTTGATGTTGAGTCCTTAGTTAAAAGCAAACTTATTCTCTCAATTATGGATGTTGGAGAGAAAGAAGGAAGTCCGAAAATAAAGTGATGTGAAGGGGAAGCGGAAAAAAGAGACACCACCAAAGAAAGAACATGTTTATAAGAAGAAAGAGGAAGGATGTAAAATAGGAAATATGCTCAAGAAAAAAATCAAGAGTATTTGAAAAAAAGTAAGGAACAAGAGAAGGTGGAGGAACAGAAGAAGCATTTAGGCAGAAGAAGAAAGAAAAAGGAGGATGAGAAGAAACAAGAGAAGGAGGAAAAGAAGGATGAGAAGCATAGTTAAGGCATGTAAATAAGGATAGAGGATGAAGGATGAAGAAACCAAGACCAAGGTAGAGGAGATGGAAAGAAGGGCCATAAAGAAGGGAACCAGACAATGACTAGGATGTAACAATGGTTGAGGAAAAGGCAATGGTGTAGGTGGGACTTCGTCCGAGAATAAGCCCGCTGAAAACTCACAGCCTCCTATAGAGCCAGGGGTGAGCCAAATCGCTGGGTAGAAGACACTACTAAAGCACGAAGTGAAGAGGATAAAGATAAAGACCCTACCGTGGAAGTGGAAACAAAAGAAAAGAAAAATCTTAAGGTACATTTTTCACTTTGTTATTTTTATAATAACCTAAAAGTGTTAAGGTAATAAATTTAAAATTATTGACTCTATTTTGGTTATAACCTAAAAATTTAGGTGATGACTTAAATGAGTGACAGAGCCCAGTTTCCACTTTGCATACAATTTGGTGATTGACCTTAAAAATGTTTTTGGTACTTCCGCAGAACTCCATTCAAATTTCTTACTATTTCGGGATTTCCTTAAAGAGGCTTAGGTAATCAATCAAACAGATCGCATTCAACTTTGGTTATTACCCAAACTTATTTAGGTAATAACTTAACATATGCAAGACGTAAACACAGTTTCACTTTTTTCCTATGTTTGGTGATTACCAAAAAGGTTTTAGGAAATATCTTCAACATAACAGATTCTTGTTTTCACAGTCACAAAATATTCTTCGTCAATGATTGCAATTAAGGATGAAAAAAGTCACGGGAAATTCAAGATCGGGGATTGCCACAGCCGATTGACGTATTGCGTCGATTAGAAAAGATTCGTAAGGCTATTGTTGAGTATGTGTTTGATGACACAAAGGACATGGAGTACGTTTTTGTGATAACTTTCTTTGCTCAGTTTCTTTCTTTCCTAATGATGCTTGTTTAATGTAACATGATTTTGTTTGTTTTTGACGGGAGTGAGTTATTGGTTGATTACCAAGTGGATCCAGGCCACGCGTTAGAGCCTCAGTGCTACCGATGTCCTCGACTTCTTTGTCCACAGCAGCGGTATGGGCATCTAGGTGACTTCATTAATTATACATAAGCATAATAGTCGAGCTCATGTCCAGCGGCCACACATGCAAGCTATCAATGTATAAAATTTTGGGGTTGGGGTGAGTGTGTTTAGCTTATCTTCAGAACCTGCATCCCGATGACATTCTAGTCCGTTGTTTACTTATAGAAAATATTTTTATCACTTTTACTTTCCTTATAATTTTAAATTATTTAGTATGTTTATTTTATTTACCTTGCACTTTTCCATTATTTTCTAAATGTGTTATTTTTAGTTAAGTACATGGATCCAACAAAATTTGATCTTTGAGGAAAGGAAACAGTGATGGGAAGCCCAGGCCTATTCCCGTATAATGTCACTTGTTAAGGCTGACCACTGTCTCTAGTACTTTCGATGTCGCCAGGTATACCCTATGCACTCCTTAGGCAAAATCTTTAAGTAGCTTTACTTTTAATGGGGTCTCGATATTTGTGATGTAGTTTCTTATTCCTCTCTGGTTTGCCCAGGACCCGAATCATTTGGTTTGCATAATTATTGTTTCGTTGTCGCCCTTTGTTGTACCTACTTCTTTGGTCGGATACGAGGATAAATTCTCGAAGCGATTTAAGTATCTTAGAGGCAGTGCAGCTTGAAACAAATCTTATTAGTACTTTATACAAAGGGTTAATATTTTGAATCATTTAGAATTTTTTTAAATTTGACCAACGTAAGGTGAAGAAAGTTGCTCGAATTTCAGGTCCATTTGGAAAAGTGATGCATACAAACGGGAAGATCGAGAATATGCCTAATTGCGTATCGAAATCTATCAAGATTCCGATTCGGGAAAATGGGTCTTTTTCCAATAAGATATAAGTCATTTATAACTTTAAAATTTCTTATCTTAAGTGTGCTGTGTGTGTGGAACATAAAATTGTGATTTTGGGTTTAAGAAATATGTTTGGATATTATTTCACTTTTCGATGTAATTTGTTTAGTGACTATGATGTTTGATATCCTAACACTTATGGGATGTTAGTTTAGTATATAATAGGGATGTTTTAGTGTGCATAATGCATGTGGTGATAATGTATTGATGATTTGAAGCAAACATTTCATAAGCAAAAAAATAAACTTCAAATACTTCGTGAACTTTAGGTAATTACTATAAAGGGTTCTAGTAATTACCAAAGCTTAAAACCGTCAATTCCAAAGTATATTAAAAATAAACAATTCAAATCACCAATCTTAAGTAAAATTAATCAATATGATATAAATGTGTTAATCCACATAAGCCAAATAGAGTTATAAAGTCACAACATGTAAAGAGATAAGAATGTCTTGATAGGTTTGGTAATGCCCAAAGCATGTTTCGTAATTACCTAAAGCATATGATCCGGGGGTTAATTTGGGTTTTTTAGTACAAGGAGAGACAATGGGGGCCTAAAACTCAAGTCAACGGGGTTTGGTGGGGTATCGGGCCTAACCGACTTGATGGCATGCTTGTACAATCCCCATAGGATTGCTTTATGAGTAATGATAAAGGATTGTGATTGGAAATGTTTGGTAATGCCCAAAAACATGTTTGGTAATTACCTAAAAGCATATGATCCGGGGGTTAATTTGGGCTTTTTAGTACAAGGAGGGGATAATGGGGGCCCAAAACTCAAGTCAATGGGGTTTGGTGAGGTATTGGGCCAAATGGACCCAAAGTGACATGATTGTCCAATTACCCTTGCTTTGATGAGTAATTGGAATGGATTGTGATTGGATAGGTTTTGTAATGCTCAAAACATGTTTGGTAATTACCTAAAACATATGATATGCTGTTTAATTTAAGCTTTTTAGTACAAGGAGGGATAATCGGGGTCCAAACTCAAGTCATTGGGGTTGGTGAGGTATTGGGCCAAATGGACCCAGTGGCATGATTGTCCAATCCCCATAGGATTGCTTTGATGAGTAATTGGAATGGATTGTGATTAGATAGGTTTGTAATGCCCAAAGCATGCTTGGTAATTACCTAAAAGCATACGATCGCGTAAATTTAGGCTTTTTAGTACAAGGTGAGGACAATCGGTGCCCAAAACTCAAGTCAATGGGGTTTGGTGAGGTATCGGGCTTAATGAATCAATGGCATGATTGTCCAATCCACATAGGATTGCTTTGATGAGTAATGATAAAGGATTATGATTCGATAGGTTTGGTAATGCCCAAAACATGTTTGTTATTACCTAAAGCATATGATCCAGGTTAATTTGGGCTTTTTTAGTACAAGGGAGGGACAATGGGGGCCCAAAACTCAAGTCACTTGGGTTTGTTGAGGTATGGTCTACTAGACCCAAAGTGACATGATCGTCCGATCTACGTACATAGGATTGCTTTGATGAGTAAATGATAAAGGATCATGGATCGGGGAACATCCTCCACTTAGTAGGTTTGGTAATCCCCGTAACATGTTTGGTAATTATCTTAAATCAAATGATCCGGGTTAATTTAGGCTTTTTAGTACAAGGATGGACAATGGGGCCCAAAACTCAAGTCAATGGGGTTTGTTGAGGTATTGGGCCTAATGGACCCAGTGGTATGATTGTCCAATCCCCATAGGATTGCTTTGATGACTAATGATAAAGGGATTGTGATTGGGAGAACATCCTTCACTTAGTAGAGTTTGGTAATCCCCGAACATGTTTGTTATTACCTTAAAGCATATGATCCGGGGGTTAATTTGGGCTTTTAGTACAATGAGGTACAATGAGGGCCCAAAAGTCAAGTCGACATAAACCACATAAAACCACATGGATTAGGTTAGCAATAACACAAATCTTAAGCATACAATGCCATCATCATACATGGATTATGTTATCAATTATTATTTTAGGTAATGCCCTAAAATGGTTAGGTGATAACCTAAAAAATATTTCGTAATATCCTAATCCAATTAGGTGATTACCTAGCATAGATAGTGGTTATGTTAGGTCATTACCAAAAATATCTTTAGTAATTACCTAAACCCAAAGAGTAACTTGCATAAAAAACCAAAGTGACATTCTCACTACAACGGATTGGAATCTTTTTAGATATTCTTCTACCATTCCAATCCGTTAACATAAACATTTCTATCAGATGAACCTTTCATATCATCAAAGTCATTCAATTCAATCATTTTAAAGCAAAAGAAAAAGAAAAAATGCAACATTTTACCCGATCCACCTTAGTCATAGAAACGACATAAAACCACATGGATTAGGTGTAATAACCAAAAAAAAAATATTATTATAAATATGTTAGTAAGGGATTGAAGGTTAAAGTATTATTATAAGATAAACTAGTCCCTAAGATCTTATATATGTTATTTTGTCATTTATATGACTATTTCGGTGAAGTTATGTGTTTCCTTGGTTTTCAGGCATTTGCTCAGGGCAAGTTATATGTGCATACATATATCGTTTATATTAACATTATAGTATATAAAGTACTTTAAGGGTCAAAGATTAATAAAATTATCAATTACTAGTTTATGAGCATATAAATATATCTAGTAGGAATTTTGAGTAAGCTACTACATAAACCTAGAATGCTCCTAACTCATAAACGGTTAAGCTAACAACCAACGTAATTTAGTTTTTGGAATCGTCACTAATGATTTTACTGGATGACGGCACAATCGCTACCCATTTTAAGACAATAAGCAAAATACAATATTGGTAGGTTTCGGATTTAGTGAATTCATGACACTTGACCGTTGCTAATTGATTTTTACATGATTATGTGATAAAATCAAGCATACCCATCTATATTTACGCAAGATGGTGATACAAGTAAGTCTCAAGCTTTATTGTAGTCGCCTTTGCATTCATGATTATCATGTTAACCGACTTAAGTCTCAAAAACCAAATTGATATTTTCCCCCTAAATCCCCATAAATACCATGCAAAAGTAGGCAATCTTCATATGTACAACGACAAGTAAAAATAAAATACATAAAAAGAGGGAAAAAGAGAGAGAGGTATAGAACAAGTGCAGGAAGTTAAAAATTAGGTATCATCGAACGTGCACATTCTTGAATACCCCTTCTTAATGTTGTTTTGCTACAATGTATTGTTATATTAACCTTTTTAGATAAACTATTAGTATTAAAAATAGTTTTGCCTTAATAGTAAAGGTATATTGTGATTTGCAAATAATGTGTTTATAATGCAAATGGTATTTGTCACATTATGATTTATATACAAGGTGATTCCAAAAAATACTATCATATATGGTAATAATGATGTTATATAAAGATGTTACTATGATAAAATAAAATGGAGGTTTGTGGTGAAGGAAAGATGTTATTATAAAATGGAGGTTCGTAGTGGAGGAAAGATGTTATTATAAAATGGAGGTTCGTGGTGGAGGTTTGTGTTGGAGGAATGAATTATATATGGAGTGACGACGTCATTGTAGGGGTGTGCACACCGAAGTATCGTGGAGGGGGTTAAAGGCCTGAAATTATTATCCTGGAGTGCACGATATTGTAGGGTGCGCACACGAGATTTGTAGGGAGAAACTACAACAAATGATTTTATATAATCATAACTCGATTATTTTATATAATTATCTCGCAAAGTGTTTTTACATGGTATTGGCAATGTCTTGGACCCTTTGGGTCGATCTGTTATAAAATATTTTGTTTTCGTGTACCAATGATGGGAATGGGCAGAGTGAGAAATATAAAATATTAGGAATAATATACTATATGTTGTTATCTTGTTTTTTTTATAATATTAGTATCATTTTTTTAATTTGTCTTCGCCTAGTATTTCTATTATTAGGAATACGACAAGTAATGTCCCGTAAACTCTATATTATACACTCAAGAAATAAAAGATGTAATATTTGGTTCGATCCCGATACTATCATTATTAGAATTATATTAAATTACAGGCTTACAAGTTTAGTATCGTAGCCACTTTTAAAAATAATAAAATATTATAAATAAAAGTAAATGTAATAAAATATTAATAATTACATTAGTAACCTATTTGAAAGAAAGGGTCGGGGTATCTATAGTTTATTGCCTATTAATGTTATTGCATGATATTTATTGTGTGTTTTATCATCTTAGAGTGGCTGGACCATTAAGTCCACTGGACTAGATACGATTCCCGATTATAGTGTTATTGATCATATTAATCGTTTAGCCGGATCTATTGATGAGTTTAATACTCACTACCTTGAATGTGGAATAACTACACCCTATTTTACTTTTACTTTAATAGAAACACTTCACATGAATACCTCGTGGGACTCCTTTAAGAATAAGTATAGTGACCTACTAGTTAATGGATTTCCAAACCGGAGAAGTACTCACGATTTGGACTAGGTAGGCCACGATGGACTCGACCTTTGATGAACTTTCTGGAGAGTTATTAGCTTTTTAGAGACCATATGATGTTCATATCCGATGATGAGTGCAAATCATCTACGAAAGGATCGCCCTTTAGAGAGAGGTAGAATGACATATACGAGAGTAACCGTACCTAATCCCCGTACGTTAAAACCTACCTCTAAACCTCAAGGTGGAGCTACCCAACTTTAAAATCAAACCTCTAGTCGTGTGTTTATGATAAATCCATGAGAGGTCGAAAACTAAAGTGAAGTGAGTTACTAGTAACATTTCTATACACTTTTTCCCGATACATGTTTTATTTGATAACATGAGCATCCCATTCGTTTATATCCATTACCATGTCTAAAAATCTGCATTTGGATCCTAGTGAGTCAAATTTAGAATTTTGCATTAGCCTCCCTACGTAAAAATATTATTTCGTGTCAAACTATATATAAAAATTGTCCTTTAAGCATGTAGGAAATATATTTCATGCCGAGGTAATTCAATTTGACCTTAAGGGATTTGATGTTACCTTAGGAATGGATTGGATGAATAAACACCGTGCTATAGTAGACTGTCAAAAGCAATCAGAACCTTAATAAATTCTCAAGAAAAGATAGCCACATTTCGTAATAATAAGACAAAACCAAAATCTAGAATCATTTCTTTTCTTCAAGCACAAAAGATGTTGAGACAATGTCAGGAAGGATACCTTTGTGATGTTGTTAATCTGAAAAATTTGAACCTAAAATCTCTAACATTCCTGTTGTTAGAAAATTCCAAGATGTCTTTCTTGAGGAAATTGTAAATATGCCTCCGCAAAGAGAAATTGATTTCACCATTGAATTAGTACCGCGGGTAGCACCTATCTCAAAAGCACCATATAGAATGGCACCTGCGTAATTAAAGGAATTCAAGATACAACTCGATGAGTTATTGGAAAAAAGGATATATTTAGACCGAGTCTATCACCATGGGGAGCACCCGTTTTATTTGTAAAGAAAAAAGATGGAACCCTAAGGTTATGTATAGACTATAGAGAACTTAACAAGATAACCATTAAAAATAAATATCCTTTGCCTCGTATTGATGACCTTTGACCAATTGCAAGGTGCGTCGGTATTTTCAAAGATGTACTTACGATCCGGATACCATCAATTAAGAATCGACCTTTAGATATTCGAAAACTACTTTTAGAACGAGGTACGGATATTATGAGTTTCTTGTTATGCCTTTTGGTCTTACCAATGCCCCAACCGTATTTATGGACCTTATAAATCGGAGTTTTCAAACCTTACCTAGATCATTTTGTTATTATGTTTATTGATGATATTCGCGTGTATTCCAAAGATAAGAAGGAGCACGAGGAACATTTGGGAATAGTTCTCGAAACTCTGAGAAAGAACTCATTATTTTCAAAATTAAAAAAAGTGTGAATTTTCAAGTTAGATAAAATAGCATTTCTAGTTGCATGTCGGGTCTAGAGAAGGTGTGGGAAGTAGATTCCCTGAAAGTAGAAGCAATCATTAACTCGCCTCGACCCACCAATGTGTCGAAGTACGAAGTTTCCTAGGGTTAGCAGGATATTACCGTCGATTTGTGGAAAAACTTTTCCCGAATGGCTCCAACCTATCTCAAACCTCATAAGAAAAACTACAAAGTTTGAGTGGAGTGACAAGTGTGAAGTATCATTCCAAGAACTAAAATTTCGTCTTACTACTGCCTCCAATTCTTACTCTTCCTAGTGGTACCGAAGGTTAAGAAATATATAGTGATGCCTCCAAACAAGGGTTGGGATGTGTGTCGATGCAAATACGGAAAGTGATAGCTTATGCATCTCGTCAGTTAAAACCTCACGAGCGGAATTACCCTACCCATGACCTTGAACTTGGCGCCATTATTTTTGCATTGAAATTTTGGAGATATTATCTATATGGGGTTAAGTGTAAAATTTACACTCGATCATAAAAGCCTTAAATACATTTTCACCCCGAAAGATATAAACATGAGACAACGAAGGTGGTTAAAATTTATAAAGGATTATGAATTCGATATTCAATATCACCCTGAAAGGCCAATGTGGTAGCCGATGCTCTTAGTCTGATTAATTACTCTACCCCTTAACTCACTTACCATTCAACTGTTACCCAAAAGAGAACTTCGAGAGGTTAGAAACAGTTGATTGTAGGTGATCCGGAAGGATATTTAAGCAGCCTTAGAAATCAAACCAACCTCGAAAGTGAAGAAATTAAGGAGTTGCAGTAAAAACTGATCCACAATTGAGAGAAGATTCATGAAAGAGTGTTGATTGGGAAAGAGATTGGTTTTGTGATACAAGAAGACGGGTCACTTCGCTTTCAAGGACGATTGTGTGTACCGAATCGATAGATTTAAAAAGGAGAATCATAAATGAAGCACATAATAACCTTTACTCGTACATCCATGTGGAAATAAGATGTATAAAGATCTTTGTGGTATGTTTTGGTGGAGTAACATGAAGCAAGAAATTGCGTAAATCGTTGCCAAATGTCCGACTTCCAACAAGTAAAAAATAGAACATCGGTCGCCCTTCAAGATTTTGCGGCCTTTGGATATACCCACTTAGAAATGGGAGTCGATAGCAATGGATTTTGTTACGGGGTTACCAACAACTCTTCAAGCGGATGAATTCTATATGGGTTATAGTGGATGCTTACAAAAAGTGCTCATTTCTTAGCAATTCATAATACTTGGGGTCTTGAGCGATTAGCAAGAAAGTATGTTGAAGAGATTATTAGGACTTCATGGAGTACCTAGCTCTATTGGGCCCCGATCGAGATTCCCTATGTGTCTAAGTTTTGGCAAAAGTTACATAAAGCATTGGGTACACAACCGAACATTAGCATAGCCTTTCATCCAACTGCGGATGGCCAAACTGAGAGAACAATTTAAACTTTAGAAGACTTGTTACGAGCTTGTGTTTTAAATTCAAAGGTTCATGGGAAAAGCATTTGCCATTAATAGAATTCTCCTATAACAATAGTTACCATGCTAGCATTGATATGGCACCTTATGAAGCTCTATATGGACTTAAATGTAGAACCCCTTTATGTTGGAGCGATATAGATGAATCGAAGATAATCGGACTGAAATGATACAAGAAACATCCGACAAGATTCGAATCATTCAGAGAAAATGAGAACCGCACGAGTCGTCGAAAAGTTATGCCGACCTTTAAAAGAAGACATGTAGAATTTTCAGTAGGCGAGTCAAGTATTCTAAATGTTTCCCCTACCGCAGGAGTGCATGAGGTTCGGGCAAAGTAAGAAAACTTCGTCCTAGATACATTGGGCCATTTGAGATTATCGAGAAAATTGGAAACGTAGCTTACCGATTAGCACTCCCTAGTGAATTTTCTCGAATTCATGATGTGTTCCACGTTTCACTTTTACGTCGATATATACCGGCACTCCATCCCATGTCATTAATATACCCCCGTTCGAGGTCAAGAAGATTTGACTTATGAAGAGCAACCGTTCAAATTCTAGATCATAAAGATAAGGTACTACGCAACAAAGTAATTCAGTTAGTAAAGGTGTTATGGTCTAATCACGTCGAAACGTAAGCTACATGGGAAGTCAAATATGATATGCGAGACAAGTACCCACACCTATTTTAAGGTAACTTTAAGTTTTGAGGACTAAACTTCTTTTAAAGGGGGGGATAATGTAATAACCGGGAAAAAAATATTATTATAAATATGTTAGTAAGGATTGAAGGTTAAAGTATTATTATAAGATAAACTAGTCCCTAAGATCTTATATACGTTATTTTGTCATTTATATGACTATTTCAGTGAAGTTATGTGTTTCCTTGGTTTTTGAGCATTTGCTCAGGCAAGTTATATGTGCATACATATATCATTTATATTAACATTATAGTTTATAAAGTACTTTAAGGGTCAAAGATTAATAAAATTATCAATTACTAGTTTATGAGCTTATAAATATATCTAAGAGGATTTTTAGTAAGTACTCCATAAACCTAGAATGCTCCTAACTCATAAAACGTAAGCTACAACCAACGTAATTTAGTTTTTGGAATCTTCACTAATGATTTTCATCAAGGACATACAATCGCTACCCATTTTTAAACAATACAAAATACATTATTGGTTGGTTTTAGATTTAGTAAATTCATGACACTCGACCGTTGCTAATTGATTTTTACATGATTATGTGATAAAAATCAAGCATACCCATCTATATTTACGTAAGATTTGTGATACAATTAAGTCTCATGCTTTATTGTAGTTAACTTTGCATTCATGTTTATCATGTTAACCGACTTAAGTCTCCAAAAACCAAATTCATATTTTCCCCCTAAATCCCTATAAATACCATGTAGAAGGCAATCTTCATATGCGCGACTTACGAAGAAATAAAATACATAAAAAGAGGAAAAAGAGAGAGGGGTATAGAACAAGAGCAAGTAAGTTAAAAATTTTGTATCATTAGTATTATCGTGTACATTCTTGAATACCCCTTCTTAATGTTGTTTTGCATACAATGTATTGTTATATTAACCTTTTTGGATAAACTATTAGTATTAAAAATAGTTTTGCCTTAATAGTAAAAGGTATATTAGGATTTGCAAATAATGTGTTTTTAATGCAAATGGTATTTGTCACATTATGATTTATATACAAGGTGATTCTAAAAATACTAGCATATGTGGTAATAATGATGTTATATAAAAGATGTTACTATGATAAAAATGAAATGGAGGTTCGTGGTGGAGGAAAGATGTTATTATAAAATGGAGGTTCGTAGTGGAGGAAAGATGTTATTATAAAATGGAGGTTCGTGGTGGAGGTTTGTGTTTGAGGAATGAATTATATATTGAGTGACGACGTCATTGTAGGGGTGTGCACACGGAAGTATCAAGAGGGGCTAAAGGCCCGAAAATATTATCGGGAGTGACGTACGTCATTGTAGGGGGTTGTGCACACGAGATTTATCGGAGAAACTACAACAAATGATTTTATATAATCATAATTGATTATTTTATATAATTATCTCGCAAAGTGTTATTACATGGTATTGGGAATGTACCTTGGACCCTTTTGGGTCGATCGTTATAAAATATTTTATTTTCGGTACAATGATGGGAATGGGCGGAGTGAGAAATATAAAAATATGAGGATTAATATACTATATGTTGTTATCTTGTTTTTTTTATAATATTAGTATCATGTTTTATTTTGTCTTCGCTTACTATTTCTATTATTAGGAATACATAAGTAATGTCTTGTAAACTCTATATTATACAATAATAAACCAAAAGATGTAATATTTGGTTCGATCCTGTGACTATCATTATTAGAATTATATTAAAGTACAGGCGTTACATTAGGTCATCAATAACCTACATCTTAAGCATACAATGCACATCATCATATATGTTATAGTCACATAATTTGAGGCCATTGCCCAAATTAATTATTATTATAGGTAACAAGCTAAAATGTTTAGGTGATTTCCTAACAAATATAGTGGTTATGTTAGGTCATTACCAAATATCTTTAGTTCATATTTTAGTTTAGCTACTAGATGCAAGAAAAATTTCAGATTAGGTTATCAATAACCCACATCTTAATCATTCAGTTCCTCATCAAGACAATTATTATATTGGTAATTTCCTAAAATGGTTTAGGTAATGACCTAAAAAGATTTGGTAATATCCTATTATAATTAGGTGATTACCTAAGATATATAGTCGTTGTGTTAGGTAATGACCAAAATACCTTTAGTAATTACCTCCAAACCCCGCAGCACAAAAAACCGGGCTGACGTTTCCACTTACAATGGAGGTCCCGAGAATGGGTGCAAATTTATTTCATCTAATTGCTAAACGAAAGTATGATCTACTCAACAAATGTAACCCAATAAAAGTGTGAAGTGCATTGATTTATTGCAATTATCTCACACACACTTTAATTTTATTTTTGGTCATGTCCAAAATAAGTTTAGTAATAACCAAAATGTCTTTATGTTTGGTCATGTACAAAATATTTTAGTATTTACCAAACTACTTCCCCTCGTTTTTTTTATCTTTCTCACTTTAATTTGTTATATTCATACATAGAGAGAATCTTCTCAATGTATTTCAATTTATAGAAAAATATAGTCATGTGGGGTCTTGTTTGATCCGCCTCAATTAGTACATTATTAATATTCAATCGTTATAATTTTTACTAATATATAATTTGCAAGATATTTTAAGTTCAAAAGAGGTGCATTGCGACTGAAAATTAGAAATGTCTATAAAAAACAGAGAGTACTTCGTATATGATAATTTATACTAGTTTATTATAAATCAAAAAGAAATACAAAACTATGAAACTAATTTTTTTTTTTTTTTTATGTTTGGTATCATGTATGGTGATTTAAAAACAATTAAAATACTAAGTATATATATTTAATTTATAATTTAAAAGTCCATATATTCCACTACCTTATGATTTTTTAACTTAAATGAGAGTCTTTAAGGAAGTAATATTTGGTTGAATGCAAACAACATAAATAAATAAAAATAAATAGAAGCGGAAAGGGCAAAAAAATTCCTAACAGACCGGTTGCTATATAAAACCGGTCTCTTTTAGTTTAAATATGGAAAGCAGCGCTTGTTTGCAGTTGAAATCTCTAAGAGACCGGTTATTTAACACGACCGGTCTCTTCGATCTTTTTTTTTTCCCCAGGGTAGCACGTGGCTACCCTTGTTCCTTCGTATGTCCGCCCTAGGCGTTGGTATATGGAAATTGGAATTGGGGGATTAAAGGATGAGAATGGGATTATGAATTATTTGTTGGGAATTCATAAATATATGTCAATTACCTTGTTTGGTAGTCCAAGGGAATTTATAGGGAATAAATAATACAATTACCTAAATACCCTAACGAACTTTTTTCTCATTCTTTATCATTAATGGCAATATTGTCATTTTACCCATTTTCGAAATCCCTTCCTTAATACCACCCCCCACTAGGTATTATTTTCATAGGAATAGAGACAATTTATTCCCAATCCCAATCCCCTTTATAATCTCATTCCTCCCTAACAAACATGGAATTTGTTATAGATGGGATTAAAACTCCCATTCCCATCCCATATTCTCACCTACTAAAATCTTGGATCTCCATATTGTGCATTACTATCAATTAGTGTATTCCCAAGTGGCTAAACATCTTGGTCTATATTTCATGAAAGACAAACCTAGCAAAACTTAAGACTCACATTTTGCATAGGCTATAATGAAAAAGCATTAGCCACCAACTCATCACCAGGGAAATTCGTGTACTTAACGAGTAACCGCGAAGTTCTTTTAAGCTCATTAACTTGGACTTGTGGGAGAAAGTTGGTACCACATTCAAAATATGACTTTGTTGACTCTAATTTCATCTCATTCCATGTGAATTTGCTTCAAGGAGATCAAATGCCTTTGAAGCATCATCACTTTTAGAAAATTTCCGTGATGATCGAAATCCAAGAAACAATGTTCTTATTCTCAGCTTTTCAAAGACCGTTTGAGCAAAGCATTCGAGAGCTCACATTTGGCATACATGTCAACCAAGGCATTATTCACAAGGAACCTCATGAATGAGACTCGGTTTATAGCCATACCATGAAGCATCTTTCCCATTTCAATATCCCCTTCCCCCGCACAACTCGGTATACTTTCACCAAGACATAGTGTAGCAACATCGGTACTAAACCACACTCATATTCAAGCATTCTCACAAAGACAACAATACTCTCCTTATATAACCCATTCTCTCGAATAAACACCAATCAATGAATTCTACTAAACCAAATTTCTCGGGACAAATTATCAACACCTTAACAAGCATCTTCATCTAACCCATAATTACCATACATCATAATTAGAGATGGGAAATATCCAAGTGGATCACCCGGCCACCCACTCCACCCTGCATTTTTAAGTTGGTGAAAAACCCATCCCGAACTCGATCCATTTCCATCTCTATTCATAATCAATGCATTTCCCACAAATACAACCAAACCAAGCCGATTTCTTGCCAACCCATGAATCGCCCTCCAAGACTATCCTAAAACCCAAAGCACAAGATTTAATAGCATAAGGAAAAGAAAATATATCGAGCTTTAACCGGTGTTGGAAATGGCAACTCACAAAACATCCAAATGGAATCATCATAAAGTTCAGTTTTTTATGTAAGTACTAATGAATGCATTCCATAAAAACAAGTTCTTCTACCTTTAATTCAATTCAAAACCAAACGACACAATTCAAAGGAGACCCACAAACAATACATTGTAATAAGTCAAGATTATAAAGAACAAGATCATTATTAAAATGAAACCAGAATTTACTCCATGACTTTTCGCTTGATTTCGAGGTTTCTTTGTTGCCCGCATGATTGAATCAACAACCCAACGTACCCCCGCCTAATTGAATCGAATTATAATTGGGATTTGTTAATCGTTGCTGAATAACAAATAATATTGATTAAGTTTTTGGGATTGTCAAAGATTGTTTACAAGTAGGGAAGAGGGGATTCTGGGGTTTCCAAATTGGGGGTTTTTGAGGGGTATTAAGGAGTAGAGAGAAAGATAAGTAACTCGGTTGTGATTGAATGAAGAATGAAATTGTTTTTGTATGATTGATGGTAATTGAATTGAAGGAAAATGGGGAGTAGTAATGGTGGGAAGAAGAGAGCCATTTTTAAAGAGCTCAGAAATGGGGTGGTAATGAAAACAAAAGAGTTTGCCCGTTATTTCGGTTATATTTGGCGCGCAACTGTACAAGGAAGATAAGATGGTGAGGTGGTAATGAAAACCGCAATTTTGATTATACACCCTCCCCCACCTTCCTCATGGTGTTCCACCCCATTTTCAGCTTTTTTATTAACATAATAAAATACAAAAAAAAAATTAAACAAATAAATAAACTAATATCCCACAAATTTTAGATACCGATTTTAAAAAGTCGCACATAGGTAATACCATCAAAGATATTAATGATTAACATCAACACAAAATATTTATATATAAAAAAATGGAAGTACTTCGAAAATTATAAGGTTTGTAAAATGTATAATGCATACATAGAATATCTAACAAAAAAAAGAACACAAAGACAACATAAAGTACAATGAACAAGCATAAAAAAAAAAAAGACAACATAAAAGTGGTCAAATGAACAATCAAGTTATTTAATTTACCCATGCTAATATTAAACCAAAATTTTAAATAAACTATAGTTGAAGTAGGCGAAGCCATTTGATTCTTTATTAATGCAACGAACATGATTCATTACTATAAAAGTACAATGTTAATTAATCAACGAACTAAAAAACAAAGAAAAAAAAAAAAAACAAAAAAAAAAAAAAAATACACTAGCATGTATTATAAAGAACAATTACAATCAAATCAATAGTATAGAACATAGGTAATACCATAAAGAACATTTAGCATAAAAACAAGGAACAATAAAAAATATATATAAGGAAATCACAACATAAAAATCAATAGTATTGGAACAAAAAAAAGGCAACAACAAGATAAAAATAAAACTATTAAACTAAGGCCTTGTTCTCTTCAACTTATTTTTGCCGAACCGAACTTATTTTTACCGAACTTAACTTAATTTTACTGAACCGAACTTTATTTATACCGATTCTCTATTGTATTTATTCTTTAAAGTTATTGATTTTTTCTGAACTTAATTTATTTTTTTACCGAATCGAACTAATTTTACTCCAATATTATTTTTTTAAGTTGAAGAGAACATGGCCTAAGAAGAAAGTATATTTAAAAAGGAGAAAAAAAAAATGATTGTGAAACTAATAATTATTAGTTAGCAAAAATTTAGCTTCGATTAATAATTATCTAAAATATAGGAATGCAAACCTTATCTCATTAAAAAAAATCAAAAACTCATACAACGAAAATTATAAAACCTGCGTTTAATAGTATTGAAGTTGTAGTTTTGATATGTGTATACCATGAGGAAGGTGGGGGGAGGGTCCATAGTCCACTAACGGATTTTGTGACTAAAATCTAAAGGGGTTACTAAACGGACCTCACTTTACTAACGCAACCCAAAAAACCCTTATTATCATATTTTTCTAAAAAAACCTTTCTATCTCTAAAATGTTCTATACTCCTCATTTCTAACTCGTAGAAAAAAACTTCATTGAAGACCTAATTCACAAATTTTAACCCGTCACTCATAAGGAAAATAATTTTCCCTTAAACAATTTCAATCTCGATGTAAGTTGTTCATTTTTTCGTGATTATGCAATTTCAAACAATTCGTGAGTGCATCGATTTGCTCTTATATCATGCAATCTACACGAACCTCGAATAGTCCGTTTCGTGCCTGGGCGAACGAAAACAAGTTTATTCGTTGCAAGGGAAATGGTGCCTAAATCGATGGATCTCAGTTTATATAGATTGGACGGCGCATCTCTTCTATTTCATGGAGATCGCACGAAACCGATATATAGATGTTTCGGCCCAAACTTTATGAAACAACTAAATCACAATTAAGTTGAAAAATAAGGAAGGTCAGCGGTCAAACAGCCCTAAGGGCTGCGTTTTTGGCCAGCAGCCCTTTCCATAGCAGCCCTTCAATAGATAAGAAGGGCTGCGGTTTTTAACCGCAGCTCTTTCACAACGAAGGGATGCGGTTCTGGCCAAAAACGCAAACTCTTTTCTAAGCCAAGGGTTGCGCTTTTCTGCTCAACCGGCAAATTTCTTAAATGAAGGGTCAGCGTTTTTAAGCCTAAAACCGCAAATTTCTTTAAATGAAGGGTAACATGTTTAGGCTTAAAAACTTACGCCCTTCAAATTCAATTTTTTTTTTTTTTAAATAAATTAAATCACCCTAGCCCCCCCCAACCCCCTCGTTTCAAACTCCCACCCCCGCTAGCCCCTACCGCCCTCACCCCCGCCACCACCCCACCCCCACCCCCAGCCTCCCACCCCAGCCCCACCCCCGCCCACCCCAAAGCACCTCCCACCCCCGCCCACCCCCCACCCTCGCCAGCCTCCCCACCCTCGCCAGCCACCCCCTCGCCACCCATCCGCCCACCCCAGCCCCCCACCCCCGCCATCGCCCGCACCCCCCACCCCCCCCGCGCCCCCCACCCCACCCCACCCCCGCACTCCCACCCCCAATCCCACCCCCAGCCCCACCCCAACCCACCCTGCACCACCCACCTCAAAGGACACACACCCGCCCACCCCCGCACTCCCCCCGCCCCCGCCCGCCCCGCCCCCACCCTCGCCCACCCCCCTTCACTCCCCGCACCCCCACCCCCACCCACCCTCTCGCCACCTCCTCCACCCATTACCGCCAACCACCCCAAAGACCCAACCAAATTTCCATAGCCCTGCACTCCCAAAGAACCACCATGGCGTGCCCCCCACCCCACCCCCCACCCAAACCTCCCTTCCTTTTTTTAATAAAAAACGATCAAATTGCAATAATATATGACAAGTTTTTGAACGTAATAATTAACTTTAAATATGTATATATTTAATAATGTAAAAAGTGTACATAGAATCAATACAAACTAGTAAATGTATCATAAGCAATCATCACAAATGGGACGCCAACTTATCCCGAACTTCATGTAATTCCGTCCGTGGTGAAGGCCCTCAAACGTGGTGTATTATTCATATAAACCTTGCAAAAACAACCAAGAATAAAACACATAATATAAGAATTCAATCATTTACCGTAGTTAGTAGTTCTAAAATGACATATACCTTCCCGAAATTCAATCAAAACAAATGCAAGCCTAAAACTCTACACACTAGTTATATTATACCTTATATTATCATATTGAAAAATAAAATGGAGTTAAATGAAGGCTTATAAGTACGAATTGGACGCGAAAAAGGCAAAAATAGGGCCTAAAATGCCCTTTTGATCCCAAAATTCAACCTACAAACAACCGTAAACTTAAAAATCTGCCACAATAGTTACATTATGCCTCATACTATCATGTTAAAAATGAATTTTGGGTTAAATGACTCGATAAATACGATTCGGGAAGCGTAAAAGGCAAAAATAGGCCTAAAAATGACATTTCGTTCCCAAATATATGCATGTGCTACTTTCGTTTCTAAACCAATTAATACCTATTACCACCGGATCTAATCTAAACTAACATATACTAATAAGTTACATACCTTTTGAAGATCATCGGCGTTAGTGCAATGGTTGACGATATCGAACATGTACTCAAGACGTATACAGCCACATGCAAGTCCATCATCTTGTTGCGGGACACTAAATGTTCACTAAAGGATGCATCCAACTATTATTCATGTTAAACATGTAGTAATTGTGGCTAAAAGTGTTTCTATATAAGGACGTATAAATTAGTCATGTTACCTCGACCGACATATCCAAACGAGAGCTTTGGTGCTCGAAGTCCGTTGCACTAATATGCTTCATCACACTACATCAATACATTATTATAAGATTAGATGTACTAACTGAAGCTTATATATTTAAAGATGATGAATAATGTAATATTAATAAGTGCGCATATATCAGTTTCGATTAGGCTACCTATTTAACAATGATTTGATTAGTAAGGTCTATGGTATTTGCCGACGCAAAGAATCAAAGTGGTAGACTTCGTTATGTGACAAACATATTGGAAGCAAGTGTCCAATGAGCCCTACAATAAGAAAATATAGTTATTATTAATCGTAGAACAATTAATAAAGTCAATTTAAGTATCAAATAATAAAAGTAAAGCGAAGTTTAACAAGCATACTTTTCAATATAAGGAACAAGAATGATCCGATGATATCCAAAACGAGATGATGCTTTGAAACTCATGTCGAGATACTCTTTCACTTCATTGCTTTTTTGTAAGCAATTGTCATCTCGCATTATGTCTGGACATAACCAACCAAACATCGCACTAGATGTTGCAAGCAATTCATTGTATAATAACCTCGAGAAATTATATTGATCAAAAGTAAACTATTACTTATTATGGAATTGAAAATTCCATTGGCGCATATGTATATATATGTATATTTAATTTATATACTTATGTATTACCTCATGAATGTTTGTATCATGGAAACATTCAATCCTACCCCACATAAGAATTCTTTAATGTCAACCTTAGAAATGAATGTCGATGAGTCCTCAAGGTAGTGGAATTGTTGCTCCCCAAAAGAAACCCCAATCAGACTTTCATCTTGTAAATCCACGCAAATAAGACTCATGCAACCAAAAAAGCATGGAATACTAAGGCCCGCACCACCTCTCGGATCGATAATAAGTGGATTCTTTGTCCTAGAAATATTTACCTTCACCACATTTCGTTCACCTTCATCACGTAAACTTGCTTTCTTATAAGGTGAACATGCCTCTTTCCCTTCCCCGTCATGCGAGTCGGCCTTCCCCAAACCTAGTAATTAGTTAAAAGTAAAGATATTACCGACTATCATAGGAATTATAAAAGAAAACACGCATATATATATGAATGTTAATCATTGTACTCATCCGAAACCGCACTAATGCACGCGTCGCGTAACATACATCGCCAAGGCATCATTTAGTAACCGTGTACTCAACTTCTCGGCTTTGGCATGAAGAGGTAATTTTTCTAAACCCGACACAATTCCTTCATGGGACGGTGACCACATAGTGATTATCATCCACTAACCAGTTATGCAACTCGTACTCGGTCACTAGGGGGTTGTGCATGGCCACGAGCTACGAATGAACAACTGGCATATCCATCTCCTCCCAAACCTAATAGTTCGTCACGGTGTCGCTTCCCGTAAAAAACTCTATTTATAGTTAGTCTATGAAACAACATATATATATATAGTAAGAATTTCATGCATTTAAGAACAATAGTTCTTTAACAAAGCAAAGGGATTAAGTGATTACCTTCAACTCGGGTACTACAGGATCAAATGGCTCGGTGTAATATCACTACCCTTCTTTAATGCAAAGAGTACTCGGTAAACCCATTTGCTCCAAAATGGCGTTGAAGTTATGTGTCACTCCTCCCTTAACTCCTCCCGAATTGCAGATTTCATAGCCTCCACATCTACCGACGCCGAATCCACACTACTTACACTCGATTTTGTCGCCGAGAAGTACTCATCACCATATACCTTCTCAAACCGAGGCGACACCTCCTACGCCCTCACGCGTCCACCGTGGTCCTTTCCTAAAGTCTCGTGCAATGCATCAATATGTCCTTTGGTGTGAACTCACCTCGCTTGCCTCTTTTCTCCTTCAAGCCAATCTACATAAGTATAAGAGAGAAATGCTCTTAGCGCAAAAGTTATATTATATATACCTTATATAACCATATAATCCGTACTTCACAATGGCGTTGGCTATCTCTGCTGTTCCCCGGATCAGGCAAGACTCTTTTTTGCCTTCGCATCAACCCCATGCATCGACACACCAATCGAGGACTCTATCGTGTTGCCGAGGCCGTGCAACCGGCTGCCGCTGAGCTAGTCCCCCCGTCGCCGCTTCGACCCTATTGTCGGTAATGGCCGAACATTCACTTCTCTCTCGCCTCATTGTACGAATGAGCACCCAAATGATGATAATACTTCCTAGCTTTTGCACTCCCGCTACTTTTCTCACGACTTGCCTCACAAACACAACAATTATGTCACAAAGGTTAGCTACGTGCTATACAAGCATACTCGGATCTAAGTGTATTAAATCTTAATAAAATATTCTCACAATAGCTTACGCTGGTTGCTTTCTTGGCAACAAATGCTTCCTACTCTTCAGTTCGATAGTTTTCCATATTTGAAATGGCAATTTGGATGGTCCAAGTATGATGTTCCTTAGTGAAGCCTCGTGACGCTCGTGTTTCTCCGCCGTAGATGTTCTTCTTTGTACCTACTACTTCTCTCCGCTTAGTGATCCACCTGCATACTAACTTAGCCTTGAAATCTCTCGGGTCTCCCGGGCAAACCGCGGATAGAAATACATTCTTCTTGGCTTCATCATCTTCGATATTGAATCGATTCTTACAAAAACGCAGCTCACAAATTAGTTTTCGCAAATGTTGTAATTTATATGCTATAAGTAATATTACACATATATTTAATTCAAATAAATTAAGAAACTAAACGCTATCGTGACATGAAGCTTACCATGGTATCTTCCCATGGGCACCGCATCAATCCCCGAGCACCTCTTTCCATGAGTGCATTTGGAGAGTTTATGCATGCAAATGCCCACTCGCATGCCATACTTTCGACGCCACTTTCCACAAGGTCGACCCATGTTATCGCACTCCAAAGTCATATTTGGGTGTTTCCCTAGTGACTTTGTAGGTCCCCTTCCTTTTCTCTTTCGCCGCCAATTACTTCCCAGGCATTTCGGGCGCTTATTTCTTCACGGCGAGATCGAGACAATTTACCCCGTTCCTTTCTCGCATCGAAAGACTCATCCTCTAAGAGGTGTCTCGGCACCACTTGTGCCGTTATCCGTATGCACCTCCGCCAACTCCCCGAAATTGTCCAAATATATGCATTAATATAATAAAAATTTAAATTAATATTGCTACTAAGGGGGTGGGGTGTGTGATACGCTCATGTTATACTTGTTCATATTATATTTTGGGTGCACTTTGCTAGGGGTTCCATTGTAATTGGCACATTCGTGTTTTATTTAGCCCTTGGCCGAAGTTCTGAGCTTTGCGAGATAATTTGTGTTAACGCTATGTATTCCGAGCTTTCAAGGTGAAATGCATTTGAATGATGTTGTGAGGTGAAGTTTGCCCTTTGGAGTGCTCTGGAAATGTGAGCATCGTAGCATAATTCTGCACCACCGCACGCCCAAGCCGGCAAAGCATCAAACTCTCACCGCAAAGCCTGCCATGCATCCAAGCTAACACAAGAAAGACACCGCAGCTTAGCGCTTATCGTAAGCCAAAGCTCATGAGGCGCATAAAAAAATCAAATAGCTGCTGAACTCAAGGTTTCAAGTTAGTTATCTCCTTTTATAAAATTTCTTGGGCTAAAGTTAAGCATATTTACAGCTTAGGTTTAAGCATGTAAAGATGTGTTTTCACTAAGAGGGTCAGGTTCGTAGTTAGGTCGACTCTCTCTCAGCACTCATGCCTTGCTGCCGCGAGAGACTTGGTTGGAAGGCTACACCCTGCATTCTCATGATTTCGCGCCTTTTCTGTTGCCAAAAGTGCCAATAGCAGAGTGATTTTTTCCCAAAGAACTGGTGCGGCCCAGATCATGTCTGGCAACCCTTAGGTCAGTAAAGGAATTGTTTACATACTGACTTTTGTGCCTTGGAAAAAAAAGCATAACTTATTTTTGGCCTTAGGCAGCACCACAAGAGAGGAAAGAGTTTCAAAACTCCAATCTCCTCCTTTTATATCTTTTGTTTTGTGTTTTCGTTTCTATTTAGTTTTAGGGATTTCAACTATGGGATTGGCTTATGCTATAACGATTGTAGCTTGAACTGCTTCTGGAACGTTATTAATATGGAGCTTCAAGCATTATTGTGAGATCTTTCCTCTCTATTTGGGCTTTCTTTGATTATGGTTTAATTCTATGCTTTGGCTTATGATTTTTGGCATGATTATGCTTAGAACGTTACTAGTTCGATTGTGTAATAAATCTAATGCTAGATTTAAGTAGTCAGAATCCTGATTGTTTTATTCCTTTATCAATTGGTAGCAAACTAGGGAGTAAATCTTTAGATGCGTATCGTCTTGGTTATTTCTTTGGGAAGCAATCAACCGTTGAATGTTTATCGCAGTGTCACGACGTTAGCAAAACCGTATGCCCTCTCGTAAGCGCCATTCTGGCTGCCATTTGATTTCCGAACTTAGACGCGATCTGACTAGGTTATTCTTTAGTTAGTGGTTCCATAGTCACGCCCGATCGCCACATTCAACTAAGTAATAAGGAGAATGCGAGATTAGTTATCTGTATACAGATAATTATGGAAATAATTAGAGTG